>SCHK01371688.1:10631-38165 GCA_004124795.1 Poropuntius huangchuchieni | reverse complement strand
GGAAAACGCCCGGTCTGCCAGATGGCCAGTCCGCCCCTGAACATATCCAATCCAATCTAATACATTCAGCAACACTCATGCATTGCTCATATTTACTAACTTTTAAAAGGTTGATCGCACAACTTTAAATTTTTAGTAGTTGTATAATCAAATAACTGTTATCGTTTACCTGGGATAAGAGATCCTCGAGTCCTCCACCGTCAGAGCCATTATCAGAATTCTTCTGTAAAACTGACTCAGCCATCTTGTAGACACCAGATGACACAGGTGGATGGCACATTGGTCTTGGGGAACATTTCTCTTTTGGCACTGAGGTGTCTCTTTGAGTTGGCCCCTGAATAAAAATAAACATAAGTTTATAAACATTCCTCTTAGAAGTTTTCATTCCAAGTCTTTGACTTTACCCATCAGAATGTACTAACAGGAAATGCTACAGATTTCCTCACTGCAATGAGACTTAACACAGTATCATAGCCACAAGCTCACCAGGGCTTGAAAAACAAACAAATGTGTTGCTCCTTTGTTGCCTCTGGGGTTTCTGAAACTGACAGCTCCCCTTAGAAATATGTTATCTTACTCTTGTTATGTTTTATTGTAGCACTTCAGATGGAAGATTTATGTTGTGCATGTTGACGCCGTCCCAAAGCAGTTTGTGTAATATTGCACAGTATATGCACTTTATTAGATACAAAACATCAAACCAAGTAGCTTTTATTTTAAAGGATGATATTGCATGTACTGAATCAAGTTTAACAACGTTTGTAAGGTTTTAAATAATAATAATAATAATAATAATAATAATAGTAATAGCTCATGGAAGTGACTTTGTTTGGAGATGTCATAATTTTATACATTTAAATAATAAATAAATAAATTAAGCTAATGTTATCAGAACTGCAGGTATGAAATTTCTCTTTCCATATAATATCAAATACAATAAATAATAAAATAAATTAATAAAGAATCAGCAGTTAACCTTATTATCAGACCTGCAGCTGTGTCCAACTCCTCTTTCCATATTAAAGTAAAATATATAAAATAAATAATAAACTACTAAACTACTAATAAAATGCTAATATTATCAATAAAATAAAAGAATAAAGAATAAACAGCTAACCTCATTATCAGAGCTGTAGCTCTGTCCAACTTTCATATAAAAGAAAATCTAAATAAAATAAAAAAAATGCTATTAAACTAATACACATAAAATAAAAAATAAACAGCTAAGCTCATCATTACAGCTGCAGCTGTGTCCAACTTCTCTTTATATGTATAATAATTTATATACAATAAAATCAAATAATAAAATCAAATAAAATGCTAACCTTATCATTAGAGCTGCAACTGTGTCCAGCTTCTCTTTCTATAGAATGTACAAGAACACCACTATCATCCTCTGTGTGCCCACTTCCCATCACTAATGTGTCTGCTAAAGTCTCATTTGGCGCCCTCTGCTGGTCAATCTCATCTGGCATTGCAGGTCCAGCAATAAATCTGGCTTCATTTAACAGCTCAGAGATGGATTTGACGCTTTGGATGTTGCTTGAGCCAGCGCTGCTGGTGTGACTCTGGGAGCTGCTGTGTTTGGAGAGAGTTCGATGTTTATGAGGCTCCCGGAATTTTTCACTCTTTTCTGTCTGTGCTCTTTTATGCCCATTCTGTTCTGAATTCACAGAGCATGACACCTCATTGTCATTACAGCTGCCCGAATCCGGCCGGTTCTGTTCTCCAAGGAAAGTGGACTGTTGATTGCTGAAGTTTTTCGTCTTCTCACCTGAAACCTGCTGAGCAAGCGCGTGAGGTTTGTAAGATCCACCTGCTGATAAAGGCCTCTCTGATCTGGGCTTAGCAGGAGGTTGCGGCCTTTGGGACAAGGATACTGCTTTGGTGGTCCCTGCAAGAGAGGCTATGACGGGCTTTCTGACAATCCCATCTCTGGCTTTAAGTTTTGGAAGAGCCATTGTGTTCCCTGATTTATCTATGGAGGAAATGTTTGGGCTTGTGCTCTGACCCCAGCTCATTTTGTAGGTCTTTGTTGAGACATGGATTTAGGGGGCAGTTTGCAGAGGAGAGGAAAGTCTATTTGAGACCCAACACAGCTGGGTTTTGTCAGGATGCGGGGGAAATCTATGATGACAGGGCTCACCTGGCAAGGTAAGAAAGAAGTCTACTTCTGTTCTGATTGAATTCATATGGGCGCTTCATATATTGGAAATCCTGTAAATGAAAAGGAAACAAAAACAGAAGTAATGTTAAATCATATGATTTAAAAAAAAAACAAATATGCTTAATATTGGGGGGAAAAAACACTTTTCTCCTCATTTCTGAACATTTTTGCTTCCACATTTGTATCAAGACTGTAAAAAAAAAACTATATCTTCAAAATATTATATACAGTGTATATAATAGGCTATATAACTAACTTACAGGTCTTATTTCAGTTCTATCAATTGAATTTTGTAATGTTGTGTTATTTATCCTCATTCCCTATTCACACGCGTATTAATAATCATTATACATTATCTTAACACGTTTGTGTTTACGGTTCAAACTATAAACGCTATATAGTTAGCCAGCTAAGTTAGCTTTCTATCTGAAAAGTTGCATTCTTTCATGCTGTGACGCAACAAATATTAACAAAACCTTTAAAAGTATTCTTTAAAAGTATCTTACCTTTCGTTAATGTATTTCAGCCTTGGAAATGTACTTCAAATTAAATTGTATCGGCCGAAAAATAACTTCAGCTTTTTACCTCAGAAACTCAAACAGTATTGAAACGCCAGGCGTCTCCTAGCAACCAGCCGTAGCCGTGCGCGTGCCAGAACTGCCAGAGAAAATCTAGAAAATTCAAGAGGAAATATCATGTAAGCATTTTTATTTAGGCATATAGCATTCTGTATTTTGCAGGCTTCAACCAATCAATTGCTCTGATTTGCAAAAAGTAAAAAATAAAATAAATAAAATAAAATAAAAAATAAATAAATAAGCAGAAATCATGAGCTTTACTGCAAACATTCCCTTCCATTCACACGTAATCTTAGAACAGAGAGAGAGAAAAATAAATAAATTAATTAATTAACACATTAAATGTACATACAAAATGAAAGTTTCGATTAGAATAAAAAAGGTTTTTCATTCTAAAATGTGGGCCTACTTTTATTTTCTATTTTTAAAGAAAACGATGGCCTATTTGTAACCTATTGTTCTGAAGAAACTACATTTGAGCTAAATAAATAAATACATACATACATAACAGCCAGTTTTTATTTATTTTATAAATCATGCATTAAATCTACTGACAAGGCAAGGATGATACTCTTTATCCCTCCCTCCCTCCCTCCCTCCCTCTCTGTCTCTGTCTCTCATGGGGGCTTTGACATGGTCTAATGTTCTTTGCTTCAAGGGCCATTTCATTCCGTCCTGTGAGGAATCGATCTGTGCTCTAATGGTGTGAGAGATCACTGGAGATAATCCGCTGTAAGTGGATGATCAGTGCTGTCATTCGCTCATTAGCAGGTGTACAGTGGGAAATGACCTCTTGTTTATCTGAGCAATAAGAAGAGGGAGATGCTGGGGTTTTCAGGTCCTTCCTATGCAGGACTCAATACCAAAATTAATAGCTTTCAAAGTTATTACAAGTGATAAATATTTCATTTGCTATTGCTGTGAAGCTTGTCCAGATTTGGTAACAATACATTGAAATAAATTACATGATCTGTTAATAAATTTCAAGTTGCAAGAATTAAATGTTGTTTGTATTCAACTATTACAGGCCTAGTTCAAAATGTTAAAATTAATATTTTTTCATACATTTTGATATTTAAAAAAAGCCTACATGACACAGCATACACATGTATCGTTTTGGTAACATTTAATAATAACTTTATTAATATCTATTATAAAGTAAACTTTAATAATTTAAAAATTCAATCATGTAAAATTAAAGTTAAAAATTACTCAGCATTAATACTTTCAAGAATAACATCAATATCAATATTACTAGGCCTATATTAAATAATGCTTATTCAAAATATTCATATACAGTATATTTTGTATAAACATGTTAGCGTTATATAACATTTTCTAAAGGCATATTAATGAAGGATATTATAAGGTATTATAATTATGTTATGCAAGTTAAACAAATATAAAATATTACTATTACATTAATATACAATGTAATATTATTTCCTCAGATGACACACATTTTCAAAGGTCCTGAAACTTCACCTAAATTCGAAATGAAATGAAGTGTTTTAAAATATATATTCAAATGTAAAATATATATTCAAATAAATAATTCCTTAATTTGCAAAAAAATAAAAATAAAAATGCTAAAAATGTTTAGTGTCTTCGGATATGCAATATTATGCAATATGATGAGTTGATTCTGTAGTTATTTAAATAAACAAAAACGTTTTTTTTTGTTTTTTTTTTGTTTTTTTTTTACTTTTTCCTGTGAATAGTATTGTGAAATAAAACACACGGGGCATTCCTGTTTAAAAACAGCAGAGTAGACGTGTTCCTGGAAGAAGGAGAGAGATTCAGGCAAATGAGACATAGAAAGTGGGCAGTACCGTGTTCTACGTAACAGACAGGGGAAGATCTCCAGTTCAGTCCCAACATTTCCTCACTTTACCCAAAGCCGCGCACAACATCCCACCAGTGACTGCGCGGTGCCAGGACGCGCGCACACACACACACACACACACACTCACACACACGCGCGCTGTGAGTCTGCGAACTGCATGTGCACGAGCTGCGGATTTCCTCCATAATGTTGGGCGCAGTGAAAATGGAAGGACACGAAACTCCAGACTGGAGCAGCTACTATAATGATGCACAAGAGGTGAGAGACGACTATTACTTCCACTCTGAGCTGCTGGAATAGCCAGAAAGTTTGTTGCTGCATGCACGTGAATAACGCATCAACCGATTGGAACCGAGGCGCAAACCACTTTTAAAAAGACTGAAAAATTAAATGTAAATATATAGTCCACTGAATTGTGATCTGAAGCTGAGAAAATATCAGCCATTGATCAACCCACTTGGTGGCAGTAGTGATGCCATTGCAAGTGGGTCACAATAGTCTGATATTGGAAGAGTTTAGCAAATAAAATTGTCTATCGAAATAATATAAACGATTTAAAATTAGTAGCCGACTAAACTATTTTTATTCTATTTATTATCGATTATGTATATATTACACAAATTTACAAAAATGCCTACTATTATTTTCTCGTTTAATTTGACGAGAAAATTGCTTTAATAAATTAAATTCTATAAAACAGTCTATAGTAAAGTAAAAAACGTCACGTGCATTAGCAATTCCACATTTAATATTTCGTTATTTTAAAAAGAGCAAAATTAAACATTACCACATCTAGACTGAAAATGGAAATGTACTCACATTTTTNAAAGAGCAAAATTAAACATTACCACATCTAGACTGAAAATGAAAATGTACTCACATTTAAAAAAAAAAATAGCTACTATTTTTAATGGTCTGAAACTGCTGCCTTGTTTAATAAAACGATCAATACAGTAACTATTTCCTAAATAACGAATGATTTTTTTTTTAATAGGGGAAATGACATTATTGTCTTAGACAAAAGATGCAAAATGATATTCTATACGAATAAAAGTACTGAATACAAATATATTAGAGTACTAAAAGTCACGATTTATTTATTTCAGGTCTATTCTCCCATGACGAACAGCAGCATGAACGCTGGGCTGAGCTCCATGAATAACATGAACAGTTACATGGGCATGTCCACCAGTGGGAATATGACTTCCAGTTCTTTCAACATGTCCTACGCGAACCCAGCGCTGAGTGCGGGACTGAGCCCGGGCACCATGGCCGGGATGCCCCCGGGTGCCACCGGCGCCATGAACGGGATGAGCGGCGGCGTGTCGACCATGGGCACCGCGCTCAGCCCGTCTAACCTGAACGCCATGACGGCCCAGCACAGCTCCATGAACGCTCTGAACCCGTACTCCAGCATGAGCCCCACCATGAGCTCCATGACATACGCGCAGCCCAACCTGAACCGGGCCAGAGACAACAAGACTTTCAGGAGAAGTTACCCGCACGCCAAGCCGCCCTACTCCTACATCTCCCTCATCACAATGGCCATCCAGCAGGCTCCCAGCAAAATGCTTACCTTAAGTGAGATTTACCAGTGGATAATGGACCTGTTCCCCTACTACCGTCAGAACCAGCAGAGGTGGCAGAACTCCATCAGGCACTCGTTGTCTTTCAACGACTGCTTCGTCAAAGTGTCCCGGTCGCCCGACAAGCCGGGAAAGGGCTCCTACTGGACTCTGCACCCCGATTCTGGGAATATGTTTGAGAATGGCTGTTACCTGCGCAGACAGAAGCGCTTTAAATGCGATAAAAAGTTGACGGACGGAAAGAGGTCAGACGGAAAGCGAGAGCAGTCGAGCGGCTCGGGCTCGGGCTCGCCGGCCAGCGACAGCACCAGCAGCAAACCTGGCCACATGGACTCGAGCTCCATAACCTCCTCGAACCAGTCGTCCAGTCCTCCCAGTCTGGACCACAGGAGCGCTAGCACCGCCGGCTCTGAACTGAAGAGCGCCGGCCCGCAGGTGCACCCCGTGTCCACGTCCCTGTCCTCGCTGCACTCGATGGCCCACGAACCCCAGCTGCACCTCAAAGGAGACCCCCATTACTCCTTCAACCACCCGTTTTCCATCAATAATTTAATGTCCTCTTCAGAGCAACAGCATAAACTGGAATTGAAAGCGTATGAACAAGCGTTGCAATATTCCTCCTATGGCTCAGGGATGTCTTCCAGTTTGCCCATGGCCGGGAGAGCCAGCATGGACCCTTCGGCTTTAGAGGCCTCTTACTACCAAGGTGTGTATTCCAGGCCCGTTCTTAATACATCTTAGTCAGCTGGCGACGAAAAAAAACTTTATTTTATTTTTTGCATGCACTTGGTGCAAAAGAACTGTTACTTTAAAATATAACAAAACGTGTATGTGTATAATAAAATATTGTAAAGTGTTCCCAATGATTGTATATCCCACTTATAAATCATTGCTAGTGTATTTAAATCATTTTTGAGCTTGTAAAATACTTGTTGTGATCCCCAAACCTGTAGTTCCCCTTTGTGTTACAACGTGCACGAATGAAGGTCAACTTTGGTCTTGTTGCTGGTATAAAAGCGATGCCCCTGTCTGTTGCAGATGTATTTGAATGTTGTCATTTTACTCATTATTTTTGGGGTTTACTTACCTCGTTTTGACAAAAAAACACTTCCCAATCTTGTATTGAAATAAATTAATCCAAGGTGGAAATGCATTGTGAATAAAATATGTATTTCTTAATCAAGCAACACGTTTGTGACATTTTTATAGGTACAAAGAGGTGAAATTATGAAGGCGCTTTTATGCATGCATTTTTCGTGAAAATACATTCGCAATTGATTTTAATAAAAAACTAGATATTCATTTAATAAAAACATCTGATTTTCTTTATTTCGATTCATTTTTAGAAACAAATTTTTATATTTATTCTTTTGCATTTGCATTATTTTGTGTCCATGCAAAGCAACGCATGCTCAATTATGACTTGAAATAAAACAGAAATAGATGCTATTTTAATCAAATCGAATTCTTCAAAATATGCTCTCTGCTTTCAAAGCCAGCTTTTGGCTGAGCCCGTCTGGTTTTGACTTGCTGTTGGTAAAAGACCAAGAGAAAATCCAAGTCTAACACAAGCGCAGCCTCAAAGACTCGCTTCATAAAAGATCCGATCTCGTTTTAAATGGGATTTTAAACAATATCATAGAGAGGCCAAATCATCTTTTTGTGGAGCGTAACCTACATGATGGGCACGTGAACCTGAACAGATTTGACTTTGATCATGGTATTTTGTATACACGCATTTTGGCTGAGTAGCCGTGAAATTCATTTAATTATCTTGTAATTCCCCCCCGATGCGTAAATAAAATGGATAATTGACTTCAGGCTTGAGAAATCTCGATGTGTGCAGGCTAGAAAATAAGGTTAAACAGCTGATATTTGTGGGGTTTATTTTTAATTCGATTTAAAAATAAAGAAAACAATTTTTCCAAATGTAGGGTCCGGTGCGGTCGATTTAGAGCTCGCGACAGAAATATTTAACCTAGTGAAGATGGTAAAGTTAACAATAATTGCAATATTCGCTACTGAAATTTGTAAAAACAAAACAAAACAAAAAATATATACACTTAAATATATAAAAATATATACATAACTTAAAATAACAGAAAATAAAACAGTACTTTTTGAAAGGAACTATCCAATATTTTAATATTGTAATATGCTTAACTGTATGTTTAAATAATCTAAATTACATTCTCTCTTGCGCACCGTATATGTGCATTTTAAACAGGTTGTTTTACATTTTATATCATTTAAAATTATTTTATATAATTTAAACATATAATTTACAATTATTTTATATAATTTAGACATTTTAAAATGCCTGCTTACATATAACAAATCAATCCTAAGGTTTAGGAGGTTTAGGTTTGAATTTGTATTTAAATAAAATACAAATTCAAACTATAAATAAAACACAAATGAAAAATATTATAACATTAATTATTATCATTCTAGTTCAGGACGCGCGCACTTTAATGCACATCATTTCAAATAAACACATTTCAGAGTTCATAAATCACATTCGCTGCCGTTAGGTGTGATTTGATTACGTTTATTTGGTTTTCACATAATCAAATGCTTTATCGGAAACATTGTTTTGGTTAAATCATTTACAAAACTTTGTGACAGAAACCGTGACTCGAAATGGCGAGAACGAGAAGCTGATGATGATAATGAAAGCAAAGCATTATTAATATGCGCTTCTGAAAATCCGAGAGCAAGCCAACAGTTCACAAGGGCATGCAGAAATATTGAACACATTTTAGGGAAAACTTTACGAGTGCACTGAAAGGAATAACAAACTGCTCATTTATTTCCCATATAATGGTATCATTTAAATACTGGCATGTCTAATTTAGATATGCGATCATTTGCATGGGAATTTTATTGTTTGTAATTGACGCAGTGATTGTACAGGGCAACATTTGACGGTTTTATTTCTATATAACGCTTTTCGACATTTATATGTTGCTTTGCACAATTAGTGCACGTCTTTAAACGAGCCAGGCTTAACATATGCGATCAGCAGGCAGCGTTCAAACTTATGTGGCATTTCTCGTTCACCCATCAAAAGCTCTGGCGCTTTCTTCAGCCTTATGGAGCAAAATTTCGACAACAATACGCACGGCCCTTTAGTTCAAAGCGCCCATCAGCGGGTCTACCCGTAGACCTTTCTTCTCCCTCTTTTCATTCTGAGTTTGGAAAAGCACTACAGGGCCAAGGCGCTCCTAATACCTTCTGATGGGGATTGAATTAATTATCTCCAATAACACAATTGTGCTTGGCCAACGAAAAGAGCAAAGCAATACCCCTTCAGAATCACACACACGAAAGAAAGGGCCTTTCAAAGGGCGAGAGAGAAGAGGGAGAGATCTCTATCCGACATCAGCTTTAGAAGCAGCTGCTTTTCCATTAAAAATGATACGGGAGAAGTTTATTAGAGCTTTGTGCCCCTCTAATATGCATCGACCATGTCAGGTTGGTGGTCTCGCACTCCCCTCGCGGCGTTCCGTGTTTTGTGTCTTCATTATTCTACAGCAGGGGCTTTTGGATTGAAACGGCCAGTTGGTTTGGTTGGAGTTTCATTGCATAGTGCGTTTCTTCTTATTTTCATTTTACATCATTTATTATTCGACGAATATAAGAATAACGCATTTGAAAGAATGCGATACTTCAAATGAATAACGCAAAAAGTCTTAATTTGCTCTCTTAAAAATAAATGTTCTTTATCGGTTCCATTAAGAACCTTTAACATCCATGGGACATTTCTAAAGTTCTTTAGATTATTAAAATATTTTTTCTCACTAATAAAAATTGTTCTTTTAAGAACCGTTCACTGAATGCTTCTTTGGGAAACCAAAAACGGTTCTTCTATGGCGCTGCTGCAAACAACCTTTTGGAACCTTTAATTAAATTGAAAAGATTAGCAAATAAGATTAATTAGGCTATCATAAAATTCTAGTACTGTGATCTAAATTAATATTTATATTATATATTTTAAATTTAGAATCAAATTCAATTTAGAATAGAAGGTTATCCATGTCAACAATGCACAATTTTAACATTCCAAACAACACAAATTTATCAGCTTGAACACAACCTGGGAAAAATAAAAACTTCCCATAGAAAATGTGCACTATATTTGTATAAATAAACAGCTACTATGAGAAGGACAGAAGCAGACAGAGAAAAAGAGAGAGCTTGAAATATTTGGTGTCGTTATAGCAACCGGATCAGTGGTGCTTTTCTCTGAGGGTCATTCAATATGTGCAGCCGAAACACGGTTTTAATTAAAGCGTATAAAAGTTTTTTTGTAAGTCGATGATCACGCACACTGAATTTGGGGGTGGTAATGGGGCATTTCACTCCACATGCCCCAATAAACACAGCCTCCAGCCTCCAGCCTCCACGCACACATCTCAAACAAATCACTTACAACACGCACATCTCAAACAAATCATTTAAGAACGCACATCTCAAAACAAAAGTTTTGGGCACGAGAAAAAAAAAAAAAAAAGTTGCACCATCAAAGGGCAAGTGTTTTCCATAGGGATGTGGCGGGACACCCAGGTTGTGCCATCTCCACGGTAACCTATAGGAGGAAAATCGACAAGCTTGTCCTGGTGTCGGGCGTTTATTTGAGGGGAGGGACACTCAGCGGCACGTCTGGCCTAAACAGCCCTTTCTTTATTCACCGGTGCATCTAACATATTTCTGAGTACATAATCGATCAGGCTGAAGAAGAGCTCTGCTGAAGGACAGAGAGGGAAAGGCAACATTAAGCATGCTTATATAATTGTTTGGGGTATCTAGTCGTTGGTAAAGGTCGACAGATCTCTTTGGCCCATTTTGTGTTTGTAAATTATCAGCATGCAAAGCAGTTTCCATTAAACACAGGCAACACATTAACAGGAATTCAAAGAATCATCAACCACCTTTTTTCCACAATATACTGTATATCTGATTGTGCACTTCCAAAATGTTGGGACATGATTTTTTGCAATAAACAATACTAATTTTAAGAACACATTAAAAAGTACTCAAAGTAAAGAATAATTGCAGATATTTCAACAATACTTCACCCAGCACAATATTTAGTGTATGTAACTTGAATTAAAAAGTGTGTTATTTATGGGTTTGATTGAATAATTGTAGTTTTAAAATGAATTTTAATTAAAAACAAATTTAGAAAAGAAAGGGAAAAAAGACATTTCTTATTTACTTAAATAAGAGGGTTCATGTAAGTCACGCAACACAAATATTTAACAATTACACAACTTTATTCTCTATTAGTGGACTGCACAATTTGATTTGATGATTTTTAAATGTATCCTATAAATTGTCAATATATCTAAAAACACTAATTGATAATCACAGAAACAATTTATTATTAAATAACATTTAAATACCGAACAAGCATTCATGATCATAAATACTGATTGTGTCGTTATAACTCCCTTTATTAATTGGGGAAAAATGTAAAATATCTATAGTCCAGTTTGTCCATCCCCAAATCCCAGCTTTGTCCAAAAATAGCTGGCCTTCTATGAAAAATAAAGTCTCAGTACCTCACAAAGTAATCGTCCAATCAAATCTCCCTTGTTTAACCAGAGTTAACGTCACACTGTAAGTAAAAATCGACCGAGAGGAGAAGAAAGAAAACCTTTGGAGTAGCAGATAGAGTGTGGAGGTAAAGGGCTGGCAGCAGTAGTTTCATTGGTGGCTGCAGAGAGAATGTGGTTAAACATTTACGATGGCGTTTCTGAGCCTGGGCTGGAATGAGAACAGGGCTGAGAGAAAGAACGCCACTTCCAGCCTGTGTTTGCCCAGGCCAGGCTTCGGCTGTTTGCTCAGAGTTAAACGCTGCAGCCTGGTCACCAGATGTGGCCGTCTGCTCGGGTCGCCCGACGGCCAGTCAGTCAGATGACTTTCCGGACACTGCCAGTGCCCACTTTCTTCCGTAACACCTCCACCAGCCGCTCCAACCTGACAACGGAAAGACAGAGAGAGAGCGAGAGAGAGAGAGAGAGGGAAGGCAGAAATAAGTGATTGTGCAAATGAAAGAAGAGCAAGACAAACGCAGGCCAGCTCTTAGCTGTTTTCTCCTCACACAAGGAGGAACGGAAAGATGCGGAGAGTGGATGTAGACACTTCTTAAAGTGGGTGAGACATCCATGCTGGTGTCAATGCCCAAATCCTCCAAATATCCGCCTGCCTTTACTCCGGCAAACAGAAGCCTGTGTGTGGTGTCATGTGATTGGTCGGGGTGAGTAAACCTGTGCTTATGAGGGCGATGATCCCACAGACTCTGTGGAAATGGAGGGAGATCTAGATGGGTGAAGGGATTCTTCAGGAGCAAATGAATAATGGGGAACGAAAGCAGACCTGCTTCTCTCCATCCAAACAAATGCTGCTTCCTCTCCAAAAAAATATACTCCTCAGAAACTTTGACATTACTTAGTAATAGTATGACAAAATACATGAGGCCTCTTAATTTATAGAACTAACATCGAAACTCACTTAAAGTGACATTACTTAAAAAATAAACACGAACTAGAGAAAATATTTCTGATTATTATTTGTTCTAATATTCAAGCTACAAGAATTCACTTTTTAAAAAAAATAAAATTATAATTTATATATAAATTTTGCGTGTGCATATTTCAAACAAATTTGAGATTTGCTTATACATTTTATTTAAATTCAATGCAATGTTTCTTATATCTATACATGAAAATGAATAAAAAAACTAATAAAAATGACCAGAAAAACCCACAAAACTACAAATACTCTCTCTCTCACTATCTACCTATCTATCTATACAGAAATTAAAATGCATTTTATTTAATGCATAAGAAAATCTCTAATTTGTTCAGGTTACAATCTCTCAATTAAAGATAACAGACAAAAAAACAACGAAAAGAAAATTGTACGCATACATTTCAGTTATTTATTTTAGACAACGCATAAATTAAATGACAAGATTCTTACACTTTATGAAAAAAAGCACACTTTTTTAGCCACATGCATTACGCTAGGTTGGCATGATTGCTTATAAGATCAAAATCTGTATAATACTCCGAGTCAGTTTTTCAGTACTTAATTCAGTGATCTGAAAATCAAACCTAAAAGTTAAGTATTCATTAAATTAATTCATTACATGAATGCAGGCATGACAAATGCAGAAGGTTGCAGAGAGCTCAGGATTGTTAAATCCAAGCTTTTTCAAATAAAAAGAGCCGATAACATTGAGTTCAAGCGGTCTTACAACAACAAAGCAAGCCCAGCTCTATCAGAGCCTTCATAGCAATCCTGATAAGACGTGCTTAGCATAGCTCGTGCTAGTATTGTCTACTGAGGTTTCTCAGTCTTATCAAGTGAGCATATGGGAGTGGTCTGACCCAAGCCTTGCTCCCGCCGAAGTCTCCACCTGTTTTCCCGTACAGGGAGATTGAAGAGCAGCCGCAGGACCATATGTATTTCTCAGAGGCGCTCCGTGGCCGAGAGAAATGCGTCACTTTGGAGCGAAAGGGGGGAAGACGAAGGGGGAGGGGATGGTTCAAAACAGCAGACTAATATTTATAAAAGGTCACTGTTGCTAAATGAACAGGCCACGCACATGAGCATATATACATATACAAGCAAACAGCCATCATATCACACACGCGATCCACTTCCACCCAAAACACACAAACACGCAGACAGACAACCCTAGACTGTCTCTCTCCTCCATAAACATGCACGGAAACACCTTTCCCCCTTGTGTGCGAATTTTTAGCGTTTTAAATATATTCATTAGCCTCCCTGTCATGTTTGCACAATTAACAGGTCTGCCTTTCCGTGGCAGGATCTCCAAGGTGTGCCTGCGGGCTGGGGAGGATTTGGTGAACACTGTTTGCAGAGAGTGGCCGTAAACCCAAACATACACGCGAGGGAAGAGCCGGCAAAAGCGCAAATCCCGATTAAGAATTCACGGAGTCGCAAAACCAACAATTCCAGCTCAAATAACACAGAGTAAACAGCAGCCGTGCATAAATTCTAAACAACAGCACGTTTTATGTATGGCACGACAACATATCCATGTTTCAATGCAAAAGAAGATCCTGTTCGTAATCTATAATTATGCCACGACAATGCCTGACAAAAACGCTTACATGAAACGCTATAAGATCATGCTGATAACTCAGGCGGCTGTAGCGGGATTTTTAGCGATGCACGAGATTCAGAACGAAAGAAAAACAGGCCGCAGAGGAGGGAGTCTGTAAGACTGCAGCATGGTACGACCAGCGTTATTTTAGTACCAGTGTTATCATTTTTATTAATATTCTAAATTAGTTTTTACTTTTTTATGTAGTTTTTATTAATATTCTAAATCGTTTTTTTTTATATATTTTCTTTTTTCATTTTCATTTTAGTCAAAGTTTTAAGTAATTTTGTTTTTTCATTTTTAATATATATTTTTTTAAATCTATATAGTTTGTATGAATGGTTATTTTAGTTATAGATTTAATTATTTAAGTACATCAAGTTAAACTACATGACAAATTAGGTTTTTTTTTTTAATAAAAATGTATATTATATAAAATAGATTTTTTGTCATTTTTATTAGTTTCATTAGTTATATATATATAGTTTGTATTAATTTTACTTCAGTTATTTTAGTATATCAAGTTAAAAGAAAATGAGAAATGTTGCCTCCGCAACTATCTGAAATAAAATAAGTGCATTTATAATAAATATAATAAAATAAAAAAATACAATATTTTACTTCTGTTAAAGTGTATTTTATTTCAAGTACCAAAAGTTTTTTGTAATGGTTTTAGTAAACATCCCTGTAGTTAGTAATAACATCGGAAAGGACGTACCAGCCGCAGCCCATTTGTGGGCCGTCGGGCCAAAGAAAAGGTCCTTTGTGCGCTTCTCACGGCCAAATTTGATTCAGCAGGTCATTAGACATTCAGCTCAGCTCCTCCGTCAATGGGCCTGGAGGAACGGCACTCAGGTGCCACATTCTGAGCCGGCGCTGGGCTTCCTCCTCCCCGGTTCGCCCCGCTGTGGGAGCCTGGAGGCCGATCGCATCACCCCTGCATTCTTCTCACCGTCATGCGACGAGGCCCACGTCAGAGTGGCTTCCCACAGGCCGCCCGGGGCCCGGTGAGTGCAGGGCATCCATCTGAATGTCAGCTAGCGGTCAGGTGCGACCGGCGCTGTTCTGATCCTGCTTACTGCAGACGATCTCAGTCCACTCAGTACACTCATGTTATCCTATGCTCTATCAGACAAAATAGCCATCACCTCGACCCTAACCATCACTACATGAGGGCTCGCTGCAAGAAAAATTTGTTGTTTCAAATTCTGTCATATTTACTCAACCCATAAACTCAAAAAGAGGATTTTTAAAGTAATCTTAATTCAAATTATTTTCCATATAACAGGTCATATACTCTTAGAAAAAATGTGCATAAATTGTACCTTCAGAGGTACAACAGCTCATCACTGTGACAGCACTAACAAATGGACATCTTTGTAGAAAAATTCATAGTAGTACCTTAAGGGGACATATTATTATTATTATTCTACTCTAAGGTACAAATATGCACCTTTTATGGGTAGACAAGGTGCAAAGATGTCTCTACTGTCCCAGTGATAAGATGCTGTGTGGCTAAAGGTACAATTAAAAAAAAAAAAGTTTTTATAGTTATCTAAAACTAAACACAGACAAAAACATTATTACTTTAAAAAAAATAAATAAATAAATAAAAATAAAAACCTAGTCTTATTTTACTTCAGTTACTTGCCAAAGCAACATTTCTCATTTTCATTTAATTTAAATTGATGTGCTAAAATAACCGAGACTGAAACTAAGACTGAAACTTGAACAAAAATTCTCCCAACTATTTCAACATATTATAAAAAATTAATAAAAACGACAAACAACAAAATTGCTAAAACTTTAACTAAAATAATAATAATAATAAAAAATGAAAACTAATTCAAAATATAAATAGAATCTATATTGGTATCTCAATGATACTAAATAATGCATCAGTGAATTTAAAAAATAATAATCAGAAAGCAAAAGAAAGGCAGTCCATGTGACTCGTATGCTATATTTCAAGTCTTCTGGTCTCATATGATGGCTCACATGGAGCAGACAAAATTCAGATTGTTAGTCTCTGAAAACATGGTCATGATCACTATGTGCAAAAACAGAACTCTTCATCAAATAAATATATCCTATACAAACAGATTTGAAATGATGTGAGGGTGAGTAAATAATGACAAAATTTTGTCTTTAGGTGAAGTACTCCTTTAAATGGACAGCTCACCCAGAAATTAATATTTTATCATCATATACTCAGCCTAATGTTGTTCCAAAGCTGTTTAACATTCTTTGTTCTGTGGAACACAAAAGAAGACACTTTGAGAAATGTCTCCACATGCAATGAAAATCAGCGAAGTCCAACATTGTTCAAAATATCTTCTTTTGTGTTCCACAGAACAAAGAAAGTCATGAGGGTGAATAAATGATGCTCATTTTTGGGTGAACTATTCCTTTAAGAAGTGATCTGGCTGAAATTCAGGGCCTCGAGCAATAAATAACATGCTAATTCTCAGAATACAGGGAACTTGTTAGCTTCCAGTTATACTACACAGAGGCTCTTCCAGTAGCCCTGCACAGGGGTGAAATGAGCAGTTCCACTCTATGCCGCAGACAGTAGTGACTCACACGACTGAACCTTGCACTGAGGACGCAGACCAATGTACACAAACAAGCTGCTCTGATACACACTTGCTGTCTTGGTGAGGACAGCAGCACCGGTCAAAGCAAAGTGCATTGTGGGATATGGAGTTCCATGTTATGCAGCAGAGGCTGTGTGATCTTACCTCTGAAAATGGAAACCCTTCAGAGCGGCATGTGTAAACAGTGCACTAAAGTTCTGTCATTGTGATGGGGTAGTGGGGGGTTCTCCCTGTGTTTTGAGCACCCCCTCAGCTCAGCATCTCCACCCCCTTTGGTTAATTCATCATGTAAATAGATCAGCAGGCCGGCCTGTGTTTGCTTTGCATGGGGAGCCCCCCATGCGAGCGAGACAAGAGGGAGAGAGAGGGAATATCTACCAGATGACCAGTTTTTATAAATGTACAGAACAGATCAGGAGGCCAAGGTTAGAGAGACCGAGAGAACACGCTTTAGGAACGTCCAACAAGTGCAGGAATATCTCCAAATAGGAATAAACAGGCTTCTTTAATGGAACAAACGTGGAGAACGTTCATGGNAGTGCAGGAATATCTCCAAATAGGAATAAACAGGCTTCTTT
Source organism: Poropuntius huangchuchieni (assembly GCA_004124795.1). Lineage (NCBI taxonomy): Eukaryota > Metazoa > Chordata > Actinopteri > Cypriniformes > Cyprinidae > Poropuntius > Poropuntius huangchuchieni. Next base: position 20,667 of record SCHK01371688.1, on the reverse strand, counting down.
CATGGAACACAAAAGTGGAGAACGTTCATGCTCTTTTCAATGAGATAAAAGTGAATAAGGATTGATGCTGTTGATCTTCAAAAATGACCAAAAAGCATCATATAAGGAGTCTAAATGAGACACGAGGATTTAGTTGTAAAGACTGATTTTGTAATTTTGCTTTCATGGTACTTTTTTCTCATTTTGAGCTTAACAGCATCTGTCCTCATTCACTGTCACAGAATGAAAAAGAGCAGCACGAACATTCTGTGTAACATTTTCTGTTTCACAGAAGAAAGTAAGTTACACAAGTTTGGAACTTGAAACTAAAGATGGGTAAATGAGTAAATGGGCAAATGAGGACAAAACTGTCATTGAAAGTGAAAAAAAAAAAAAAATCTTAAGGAACTCAAATCAAAATGAATAATAAAAAAAATCACTTTATATATAAATTCACACACAACTGGTCAAAAGTTTGGAATAATCAATTTTTTTATGTTTTTGAGAGAAGTCTCTTAAACTGAATTTATGTGATTAATGATGTAGTAAAACAGTAAAATATTTTTACGATTTTAAATAACTTTTCTGTTTGAATATATTTTAAAAAGCTGAATTTTCAGCATCATTACTACAGTATTCTGTGTCACACGATCCTTCAAAAATCATTCTAATATGCTAATTTGCTGCTCGAGAAACATTTCTTCTTATTATCAATGCTGAAAACAGTTGCGTGCTTAATATTTTTGTGAAAACTGAATATATTTTTTCAGAATTCTTTAATGAATAGAAAGAACAGCATTTAAATGTTTTTATGCCAAAACATTTAAACGGTAGTGTATCACTGTTTCCACAAAAATATTAAGCAGAAATTTTCTGAAAACACTGGTAATGGTAAATATATCTTCAAAATCATTTTAAAATATCCTAATCATCCCAAAATTCTGACCGGCAGACTGCTATTTTAACATGGTTTTGGTGTGTTGTTTCCCATGTTAAACCAGAAAGCGCACATCTACACTCACCTCTGCACTTTCTCATTGGCCTCCCTCTCTCTCTCCTGGGTCAGACACAGCTGGGTCTGAGCGCTCTGAAATTCTGACGTCAGCTGCTGCAGACGGTGAAGCAGGGGCTGAATCTGGGTCTGGCTCTGGTTTGAGGTGGCAGGACTGTCTGGACTGGTCTCATCAGCTTGATTCTGTAGCACACTGAAAACACAGTTTTGATACGTAAGTGTAATTAGAGATAGAGTCAGTCATGAACTTGGCTTCTTCAAAGAAGTGTTACCATACCTTATATCAGTATTCAAAAATAAAAAAAAGTTGAATAGCATATATTTTGAAAATATTTACATGCATTTCCATGCATATATTTATATAATTTACATATAAATATATTTAATATACAAATATAAAATATTTTGAATATGTGAGTGTGTATATTTAAATATACATAATAAATATATACGCATATATTATGTAAACAAAAACTTTCTAGATGCGATTAATCACGATTAATCATTTGACAGCACTAATATATATATATATATATATATATATATATATATATATATATATATATATATACACACATATACATACACATATACAAATACATATACAAATACATACATATACATATACATACATATATATACACACACATCCCCAACTACTTGCATATTCATTCATTATTCTATAATTGCATTTTTGAGACATTTTGGTTGCTTCAATAAAGTATAAAATGGCTAACTTGATAATACCTTTAACTATCAAAAGTTTAACATATTTAAATTCCTTAAGCATAATTCTGCACATTTTGCTCTTTATTAAATGTAAAATAATGTAAAAAAAAAAAACAGGGCATTTTACATTTAAAACAATAAAAAAAACATAATATAAATGCTATGTAAGCTTACATTTTATTAACAAAACTTACACTCTGAAACTGCAATTGCTCTTAGTTTTAGTGCTATATTTACCTGACTTAACCCATAAAAATTAGTTTTGTTGGTAGAAACTAATTAAATTAGGTTGATTTAGCGATATTAACTAATTTTTAACTTGACCAGGTAATTTACATGTTTAGGTTAGTATGTTTTTAGCGAGTTCTAACAAATGCAGTAGGCAACATAGATTACATGATTGTTTATTAATTAAAAAAATATTAACTAAAATGAACTGAACTGAATTTGTAAGTGTGTTATTTTCCAAGTAATACCAATTTTAATGCAAATAAAACCTACAAAACTACATATCTTGGTTATTCATCGCACACTTCAATAGATACTCAGGAAAGACAATCATCAAAATTACAAGAACAATATAACGGCTGACTGACGGTGTAGCATCAGGCTCATGTTTCATAAACCAGGACGAGAAATGCCAATGGTCAAATTTCTTACACAAACATGAAACTTGACCCAGACACAGAGAGAGCATGCTTGCAGTTTACTTGGAGGTGGGGAATCATAACTCTATATCAACAGACACATCTAATATTCAAACGGAATGTCAGTACAAGAAACAATATCTGGGGCTAATAATTCCTCAGAATGTCAGCGGAATACATTAGCGCTCTCATGGCGCTGCATCCAACTCGAGGTGAAATTCAGACAGGTGTTTTTCAACAAGGCGTGAGATAATGAGGGTCAATATAAAAACGGAAGGGTAGGGGCGACGATGAGAGATACATATCAAACTAACCAACGAACACAAGCAGAAATGTACAACCACTGCCAAAAGCTCCTATGAAGTAACAGTTATAAATTGAAATGCCGCTAACTGTCACAAAAACAAAAAAACAAATCAACTTCTTGAGAAAACAGACGTTCCAAAGAATAAACAGTTCTAATGAAAAAATGATGCAGCTTTCCTGTGCAAGGCATTTTGACATGGCATTTACAGTTCAGGTGCAAATGATTGTGTGCTTTCAGAACTGCATGCAGCAGTCAAACAACTATCATTGTGATGAATAAAAAAAATGCAAACAGATAACTTTCTCCACATTATTTTTAATGCTAGAGCAGGTGCAGCTGTTTGTAACTTAAAGTTGTGAGGATTACATTGTAATTCACCTCCAGCTGATTGGCTGTTAACCTTTTTATTTTAAATCAGCTGGAAAAAATTGTCCCTCTGTCTAATTATCGTTACTCTATGCAATTATCTGCTATTCTTTTAAATCATAATTTAGAACGATTTTTCTTTATCGTAATAATTTTCTTCCTTAGTGTGAACGACCTAAAATGACACATTTTGAGATTTCATTCATGAATCTCAATTGCTTCCAATTATGTTACCTGTACAAAAACAGTCCAATATGGTGCTTTATATTGCAAATTGATATTTGTTACCATAATATTGGAATTTATCATCACAACCATAAACAGACATTATAGCGCACTGAACCTAGTTATTTACCTATAGCGGGTAATAAATCGTAAGTCTCACTCATTCAAAGAAATGGCTTTCTCTTTCTTGCAAAATAAGGTGGATAGACTTTCTTGGTTGCTATGCGGTTACTCTACGTCTAATAGATTTTATCACGTTTTATTGTTTGTCAAATGAAAAGTAATTTTGTCTCCCCTTAACAAGCCCCAATATAATGTACCATGCTTAAATGTGCTTAAAAAGCTGCCAACAAACTGCAGAGGACTAATATGCTTTAATATGACACCAAGAGCACGGAGATGTCAATATCAGGTCTAAATAATGATAACACCTGCTCCCCTTTTTATTCAAGCAGAGACGAGATGAGCGGCTGTAATAACACACACAGGTACGCCGTGCTCACCTGCGACCACAGACATACAGAAAACCACAGCGCTATTAAGTGGGCATTCATATTAGCTAGGGAAACAATGCTTTTAGTACAATGCCACGATTAGCTGACAATACAAAACGTCTGTCTGACTCGCCTGCATGCCTGCATGTGTCTATAGTGACAGAGACATCGAGATTGATTGGCAGCAGCTTTTGTCTTTTGCCTTTAGCCAATGTGCCTGTGTGTTGTTGCCCTAAAGTCATATTACTCATTCAGTCTTGCTAATTAGTTCCAGGAAGGTTTCCATGTCAGGTTCTTCCTTTATTTTTTTATTTTTTTAAGGCAGGAGGTAATCAATTCTGATGCGATATTGATGGTCGAGAAAGTGATGTAAAGTTGTGTGCTTTGTTTAATTAAATGCAAACATATTGAGTACAAAGGTCCAATGACAGTGACAAACAAGAGCAGAGAAGCATTGCCACACTATGGATTATCTTATCTAAGTCCACCCGCCCCTTCACAGACACAACTGGTCCATCCTTGTCCCCTCTTTATGAGAATGATTATAGTAGGATATATGACGTTTCTGTCCCACTCAGAGGAATGGAGAGGCCAGTATGATGGACTGGAGCTCCATAAACAGGCATATAAATGCAACCTGTCTAGTACACAGTTCACTACACAGAAGCTGTGACAGATGTCTGAAATTAGATGTGATTATACTACACTCTTAGAAATAAAGGCTCCAAAAGGGTTTGAAGCAATGGCATACAATAAACATTTTTGGAACCTTTCAGTTAACTGTTCATTAAAGAACCCTTTTTTATTTAGTGCAAAGAATATTTTAATAATCCCACTATAAAGAACCTTTTGAGCAATGGAAAGATTGGATGGATGTTAAAGGTTCTTCATGGAACCACAGAAAAATTTAACAACCATTATTTTTAGTGTACATTTAAGAATTAAAATTGACTGAAAATTGACTAACCTTCACGTCATCCGAGATGTCTCCTCAGAAAATATTTAGAGAAATGTAGCATTACATCACTTGCTCACCAGTGGATCCTTTGAGGTGAATGGGTGCCGTCAGAATGATAGTTGATAAAAAAAAAAAATTCACAGTAATCCACACAACTTCAGTCCATCATTTAACGTCTTGTAAAGTGAAAAGCTGCATGTTGTTAAGAAACAAATCCATAATTAAGGAATTTTAACTTTAAACAGTCACTTTTTGGTAAAATATGAGTCCATAATGCATAATAATGTTTCTTCCAGTGAAAAAGTCCACCTCCTGTTGTCCTCTCACATCAAAATCCACCATCATATTTGGTTAGAATGGTTTTGGACTCTTTTTGCTTGTAAAAGGTACAACTTCACTGGAGAAAGCAATATTATGGATAGAGGACTATATGGATATTTTTTCACTTCACAAAACCTTAATTGATGGACTTGTGTCGTGTGGATTACTTGTGGATAATTGCAAAGTTTAATCTCCTGTTTGGACTCTCATTCTGACGGCACCCATTCACTGCAGAGGATCCAATGGTGAGCAAGTGACGTAATGATCTGTTCTGATGAAGAAACAAACTCTTATAAATTTTGGATGGCCTGTGGGTAAGTACATTTTTACAACTATTCCTAGAAGTATGAGCGACGGTAACAGTGACAGTGAAAAACATCTTATAAAAGAAATGCTAACAACTCCCCTTGTACATTTTAAAATCCTATTCACTGCATTCAACCAAACATATGCTGCTCGTTAAAAACAGCAGTGTATGTTGGTCTAGTTATAAAGGTTGCCAGACAGACGACCTGAGGACTCTGTTAAACATTAACCAGAACCGTAAGATACCTGATCACAGGGGTGGGATCCCAACGAACCTGCCCTCTAACTCTACAGGCCAGTTAAACATTAACACCGCCACAAAATGCTATCAGATGGGAAATGTAAAATAACCTTTTAATAGAGAGCATTTATCTACAGGCACAAAAAAAAGTACATAGAGACCGCAGCCAAAACAGAGACAGACATTCTACTGACAGGTGTCTATAGCAACCCGAGGTGGATATAAGCTAACTACCGACCACATTCTACCGTCAACCATTCCTTACACCAATCACTCATGCTGACAGCTGCTGATAAAGGCCGTGGTTGTTTCAATGTCTCGTTCCCTCAACAGAACACAGAAATATGAGAACACACCCAATGGTGAACACAAACACCAAAGTTGCGATCGCTCGTTCATGAAAACAGAATTTCTTTCACTGAGCCTTGGCAGGAACGCTGCTGTGCGTTTGGATAAAGCAGCCACTGCTTGCTGGGAGGAGTTCCATGCAATCTACAAAATGTATTTTGCTGCACAGAACGGCGAAGACGGCTAATGCAGCGGCTGCAGTTTGCTCTGTTTTGGGGATAAAGTCGGTTAATGCCACAGGCGTTATAAATATCACATAAATTCAAAGTTTCCATCTAGCAATGTGGCATAACTACTGGTGTTATCAGCGTCAAAGGATTTCTGAGAATAAGTAATTTCAGCTCAATCGGCAGGGGTTTGAATGAAAGGGGGAAAACACAAGAAAATGGAAATAAATGCCACTGATAATCAGTTCGCTGAGAGATGAATGATTAGAAATCTCTGTAAAGATCAGACAACTTACTAGTGTGTTACCTCATATACAAAGTTAATAATAAACACAAATATCAAATACCAAAATGAGTGAGAGACTCCGCAAAAGACCGGCTCAAATTGCATGCATTAAATTAAGGAAACATTACAGCAAAAGACATTTATAATGCTATAAAAGATGTCTATTTCAAACAAATCCAGATTTGTTTTTTGTTTTTAATTCAGATGAAAATTCAGCTTTACCATAATATATTATAATATATTATATTATTATATATATTATGGTAAAGCTGAATTTTTATCTGAATTATAAAAAATTTATTTCATCTAAATTTTTCAAAAAAAAAAATTCTGGATTTATTATGGTAAAGCTAAATGTTCATATATATATATATATATATATATATATACACATACATACACACACATGTAATAAATATTAAATAGAAAATTATAGTAAATATATAATATTAAATTTTGCAAAAACATTTATTGTAAAAATTCTAAAAATTATTTATATGCTAATTTTATTATATAATGCAATACATGTTAGCATTAGCAATAAGAGTTAATGTTAATACTAATCCATAGATGTTTTTATTTCTTCTAATGTCATAAAATAACAAAATATAATGTTAATGATATTATGAAATGTGTTGATGTCTTTTTGATGAACGTGTCAGGGCTGGTTGGTTTATGCTTACTGGTCAGTTTAGGACCATTCAGACCAGTGGGTCAGATTTAAAAGGTCATGAGAAAAAAAAAAAAAAAAAAATTCAGATTTGAGCTGAAAATCGAAACTGGGCTCTTTGGCTTACGGTGTAGTGCAAGAGTATTGGAAAAAGAGAGCTCATGTATGTGTACGTTGTATCTGCTAATGACTATCGAGCTGCAAGTGTTGACAGGTCGAGCTGTTAGCATGTGTGATAATGAGCGATCACCGGGGAGTTGGACCGTACGGGGACCTGTGGTGTTAATACACGTCTATCTAGCGCTGTCTCCCTCCTGGCTGACGCTCAAACAAAGCACCTTAAACTCACAGTCTAACCTCTCCTTCACCGGCCGGCCAATGATAACCCATTAAAACAACCCACCCCAAGTGAACAAAATTGCCTAAGTGTTTCTCTTTATCAGCGGGGAGCGTGTGTACGCTACACTATTCGGAGCCAGTTCTTTCAGAGCCCGAGGTTCACGCCGCAGACATTTTTTTCTACCGCCCCATTCTCTCTCTCATCTGTTCGCTGCCCTTTCATGTGACACAGACTGTCTGTTATCCTAAAAGACACAATGGAGGTGGTCGGGCAATCCTGAGAGCAAACACACGCAGCCATACTCTGGCCTTTGTTGGGCCTGGAGGATTCTCCTTTTAAAGGTTCAGCCACATTGGCAGGGGCTGGGGACCAGTGCTGGACACCCTGATGCTCACACAATGCAGATTGTCTGAGGAAATACAATGTGTTCCCTCTCCTCCTCCTGCTGGGACAGACAGAAAAGACTACAAGAGTGAGAGCTCTCTTCTCAGATTAAGTGAGTTTGGGTGTGCAGCACCAGACGCTGAACTGAATTACTTTAGAAGGACAGTTTTCAAAACGAGCAGTTCGTAGATGCCTCAGCTGAGCACCAACATCAAACAGCAAAAAAACAATAACAATTCTTCTTTTAACCGTGTTCTTTTCTGAATCATTTTTAAAGAACTAAATAATAGTTCTTTATAAACCTGAAAAGATGTTTGGAAGCACTTTAAAATATGGGCCAATTTATTCATATAAATTAATGGATTAGGTACCATGAACTAGCAGTGAACAACACTTTTACATTTCCTAAAAAAAATCTAGTTATTATATTAATTTGAAATTCATAAATATACACAAGATTTGTTTTTAAGAAATTAATACTTTTACTGAGCAAGGATGCATTAAATCGTTCAAAAGTGGCAAAAACCCTTATTATAGGATTAGTTCACTTTCAAATTAAATTTTTTCTGATAATTTACTCACCCCCATGTCATCCAAGATGTTTATGTATTTCTTTCTTCAGTCGAAGAGAAATTAAGGTTTTTGATGAAAACATAGTGGACGGTTTGGAGTCCATTGACATCCACTATATGCTGGAATGTTTAACCTTTAAAAACTTAATTTCTTTTCAACTGAAGAAAGAAATACATAAACATCTTGAGTGACATGGCGGTGAGTAAATTATCAGGAAATTTTAATTTGAAAGTGATCTAATCCTTTATTTCAAATAAATTATCTAAATAAATTATAAATAAATCAATTCTATTTTGAATATTTTTTATTACATTTTAAACAAATGCTGTTCTTTTTATTCATTACAGATGCCAAGGTTTCTACACAAATATTAAACAGCACAATTATTTTCAACATTAATAATAATCAGAAATGTTTCTAGAGTAACAAATCAGCATATTCTAATGATTTCTTAAGGATCACGTGACACTGAAGACTCAGCTTTGCCATCACAGGAAAAAACAACATTTTAATATGTATTAAAATACAAAAAAAAATATTTCACAATATTACAGTTTTTTAAAAATCAAATCAATGCAGCCTTGGTTAAAATAAACACTAAAAAATCTTAACAACCCTAAACTTTTGAACAATAGTGTGCTATTGTTCATTGTTAATGCATGTTTGTCCATAAAACATCGACTTATGTTAAGTTATCCAAGTTAATGGATGTATCAATCAGCATTAATATATATATAAAAAGAACCTTATTGCAAAGTGTTAACAAAATTTCTCCTACGGCATGATTGGGTGGTAAAACCTTTTGGAGTGAAACACAAACACGCAATCATGCACATCGAGATGCGGAAGAGATCTAATAAGATGTGATGAATGCAAATGGAAAGTCCTTGATACACACGGATGTACATCTCGGTGAAACCGGACGCAGCTCACTTAACCAGCGCGACCAGTTTATGAGCCAAATGTATTTACTCCATATCGTCTATCAAAGCCGTCCTCACTGACAGATAAACCCCAAGCAAAGCAAACAAGCCCTCTGGCTGGAAGACAGGGTCTGCGGTAGTCCATCACGACCACTGGGAATGCTTTGGTTTGGTTATTTAAGACCCCGACTATCATTTTGAATAAAACCTTAAATAAGCATAGAGTTCAACTCACAGGCCAAAACAATCAGATGTTAGGTGGTGCTGAAACGTTTGCGGTCTGTGCCTCTGGAGGCTTTTTTGCTCTGAGAATCCCAGCGTGGACAGACCTCTGACAGCGTCTGCAGGAGACGTGGCTCGAGATCACAACTTCACGAACGCTTCAATCCTTGAGATCATGAGTTTGCGGTAATCTAATGACTCACTGCACTTAAGTCAAGCGATTTATTTTTCTCTGGGCAAAGCACATAACACAAAACACATAAAAGCCAGTTTCAGAGTTCATAATCTGTTATAAAGCTGGATGATGATGACTCAGTGCATGATGCATACTTTCTGCTTCTATCAGTAATGAAATTAGGTGAAATGAGTGACAGGCAATGAGGGTCTTTTTAACAACTATTCTACTGCCGGCTGTCAAATACATAACCAAAAGGAGTTAAACAAGTAAAAAGAAGGTTTATACTGCATACAGTACTAACATATCTACACTGTAAAAAAAAAAATCAGTAAAATTTACGGTAAAAAAAATGTGCAGCTT
>SCHK01371580.1:13444-25302 GCA_004124795.1 Poropuntius huangchuchieni | reverse complement strand
TCAGTACAATCAACTTGTAAAAGTGGATATAGCATTATATGGGCCCTTTGAGAACAATGGTCAGGCGTTCATTGATTTCATTAATTTGAGGAATTCAAAAGAAACTTTCTACTAAAGAAAACAACCAAGTGATTTTTGTAAAATATCTCAATTAAGAAAAAATATTATTATTTGTGGTAAAAGTATAATTGTTAAAATTAAGATTTTTTTTCTTTGTGTGTGTGTGGATAATTATTGTTATTTTTTTTTTTTAATTAAAATTGTTAATTGTTATTATTATTATTCATTTATTTTAATTAAATGTATTTACTTTTTATTAATTGTTTTATTTGTGGGAACAATTATTTATATGATATTATATCTGACTCTTAAATGTTGATCTGACTTTTTTGGTCAGGGGCCTCTAGTGTGTTTTAAATTTGGGATAAAATAATAAATTTTTTACACTCTTTTTTTTTTTCTTGGCTAAATGGACCAAAACAAGGTCTTTAACAAGTCTACATTTTCATTCCAAGAGAAGTGCAAGTTGTTTCACTTGTGTGTTCTTAAGTGCGTTTCTTGTTTGTGTGTGAGTGTGCATGAGTGTAATAAACTTCATTATCTGTCAGGAACAAACGTTCCTCCTCTCAACCACAGTTATATGAACAGTTCTGCATACAGAAGTGACTTAACGTCCACCGCTGAACAACAAGACTAAAGTAGCTCTTTCCACCAGTTCCCATTTGCACTTTCTTTTTCTTTCTCACTCTTTTTCCCTCCCCCAACACTTTCTCTCTTTCCTTTCATCTGCGGCTCAGTCGGATGACTATTTTTCCCTTTCATCAGACTGCCATCATGTCAAGCACTCCTGAACATCTGTGATGGTGGCTGGATAAAAGCGTGTGGTGTGCGAGTCCAAATGCGTGCGATTGTTTGTGTGCTTTTGTTTGAACGTGTTGCGATTTGTGTGTTTGCTTGTAAATGTGAATACATTTGTTTGTGGGCGTGCTAAAATAGCATTAGCACACATTACAGTATGGAACTGCACGGTCCAATATGTTTGTGCGTGTTTGTGAATATGGATGTGTTCACACTCCTACCTGGTGCTCTGTGTGTGGGAGTGTTCATTCTAAAAACAAGCATATCGTGTCCATGAGCACAAAGCTTAAGATGATACAAACAAGACACTGTGCCATTAATTCTCTTATAGAAAATAATGTGTGTTCTGTTTGCATGTCTTGAACGAAAAGGAATGGAGGAGGAAGATGGAGAGAGCCATCGGAATCCTTTTAATTTCACAATTATTTCTTCTAGAATGCATTGAAATTCAATTGAGAGAAAATAGAGATTTTTCTCCCACTTATACATACTTATATTTTCCTACTATGATTACGTTAATTTTATACTTGTATTGTCAATATTAATATTTAAAAATAAATCTCAGTAATATCTCAAAGGATGCTTATAACAGACTCAAATAGTAAAATATTCAGATTTCACCAAAGTACATCTTAATTATGCAATATCCAAAAACAAAAAAAACTTTTTGGACATTTTGAATAAGAGGACATTTGTAAATCTCTTATTCTCACCAAGGCTGCATTTATTTGATCAAAATAAAATAAAAAAGATGATTACATTTTGAGTTAAGTGTGTGTGTGTGTGTGTGTGTGTGTATATATATATATAATGTAATTTATTCCTGTAATGGCAAAACTGAATTTTCAGCGTCACGTTATCCTTCAGAAATCATTTTAATATGCTGCTTGGCTGCTCAAGAAGTAATTAATTATTATCAATGTTGAAAATAGTTTTGCTGCTTAATTTTAAACTTTTAAAACATTAATTTAACAAAAATATACTTTGAAACCTTTTTAAAGCATTTATTTGAAAAAAAAACTTTTATGACAAAAAATTGCCGTCATTTTTGATCGATGTACTGCATCCCTGCTGATTAAAAGTATGAAAAAATACTAAAAGATATTCTGACCCCAAACTTAAATTGCTTAAATTAATTCCATCTTGATTGAATTGTGAAAAATGGGCATTCTGAGTGACCTTGGAACATGGCCTACAACTAAATTTCTGACCTAGATGTGGAGCCATATACTTATTTTAATCCATAATTTGTTTTGAATTAACCATCAACCATCATTAAATAAGGCTTTAACTTTTGACATGATTTTAGAATAGGTTAAGTAGTTATTTGACTTTTGGGCAACATTATTAACCTAGTCATTTTAGTAGTGAAACATTTTGCTGAAAGGAAATAACATGTACTGATGAAATGTTCACAGTAAGTCCAGGAATGTATATTAGGAAAGAGCATGTTGACTTTAAGTCTACTGAGCTATGAAAGAAACACTTGAGTGATAAAATTGTCCTCTAGTGTGAGAGAGACAGTGAGAGAAGGAGGGGCGGCGCAAGGACTGTGATTTTCTCAGCGTGAGCGGCACACGCAGGCATTTCTCTATTCATTCTAATCAGGATGAATCAGGTATGTTTGCCAGAGGATAACGCACCTGTGCACACACACGTAAAGTTTCCCGGGGAAGGATTACAAGTCAACAGAAATCTCTATTATGCTTAAGATTTCAGTCAGGGGAAATCGTTTCCAAAATATCCCATCCAATTACGTCTGTGACAGTTTTATTAGAGAGGGAGAGTCTTAGAATGTTTGTGTGTGTGTGTGTGTGTGTGTGTGTGTACACATGCAGTGACAGAAAGAGAAATGGAGAGTGAGCACGAGAGAAACGTGAAGAGCGAGGGAGAGCAGTGCTTTAAATCATTGTGTGCTTTGAATCACTGTGGATATTTCAGCTCCTGTCACTCTTGTGTGGCTCTTTTATCCACGAGACACTTTTAGACCCTAAATCTTTCTCCAAATATCCCTGTGTGAAATAGAATTTCACACCCATATGTGGTCGATTTCATGGGGCATGTCAGAACAGTTTTCCGTTTTTTAATAGCTAGTTTATTATAGATTTACAGTACTTCTATTTTATTTTTGGGCTTTTGGAGCTTTATTTGTCAGATGCAGTGGAGAGTTACAGGAAATTTTGAGGGAGAGAGAGAGAAGAGAAACACTTCAGGACACATTAATTTTAGTTTTATTTTAGCACGATCATGAAATATGTAAAGGATGTGAAATAAAAAACAAATATTGGTAACACTTAACAATAAGGTTCCATTTGTTAACATTAGTGAACTACAATAGTTAATTTGAATTAATTTAAATCATTTTTACATTTTTTAATTAATATTAAATAATGCATGGTGCAATGCTTACATCAAAAAACTTTAATGTTATTTAATGGACCTGATATGGCTAACAGACTAACAGTCTTTTTCTTTGTGCATATTAAATAGATATGATATGAGCTTTATTCAGGATTCCACAAAATCTGTCTAGTCCAGCTCATGCTGTGATAGCAAATGCTCACAGATCCTGACTCAACTGTCACAAAATAAATGCGCTTTTTGTGTATTGACTCAGGTATAACTACCATATAGTGGCTGAAAAATACCCATAAGCACAACTGTGACTTTGCACAGTGCCTCCGTATTACTATGTATTACTTTTTCCAAACTTGTGTCTCATACACAGCTCTATCCAAGTACTCCCTCATCAACACAAATCAGAAATGTGTTCCTTTTTAAATTACCCTACAATTTGTCAACCCAGGGTTTGCTAAGAGTTTATTTATATTCAACATTTTTATCACTTCATCCTCCATCGTAAGTTCATATTTCTACTTAGATCATTAAAGTGAATGTGAGATGCATGGACAGATGTGGTGCTGCCTTAGGACAGTCTAAAATAAGATATTTTCAGAGGCAGCATAATTAAGTTACCCACCTTTTGGAACAGCCTTTGCATTGGCAAGCGTTATGCTTTGCCTTAAAATGTGTCCTCCATTAGCAGCTCACTGGTTTTTGGAACAGAGCAAACACCTCCATATAATGCCTGATTTAATGTGAAGCCACAGAGCCCAGAGGATCTGTCCGTGGTCCTGAAAATGCTTGTACTATTGAGTATCTACTGGCTGCTGTCCATGGTGCTGAAATCATCTGCAGGCACCTTCAGCTGCTTTAGGGCAGTTTTCACTTTATCTCTTGGTGTCACCGACTCATATGGTGCTCGTTTGAAAACGTCATCCAACCTGAGAGCGCTTTTGAAAGTGATTGACAGGCCAGTTAAAGAAGTGAGTAAGCTTGCTGTCAGGGAGCCCTAGCTGATGTGTCTGATTATAGGAACTCGCCGATAGGTAGCTGTCAGTCGAGCGGATTTAGCTGGTTAGACATTTTTGCTTCATGTTGAATGAAACAGCAAGTTTTCTTCTAGAGCTGACGTGTAACTCCTGAATTTTTGTTGCAGGGTCACGTGATGGTCTCTCGTCGATGTCTGGAACGCTGCCTCACTTCCTGCAGGAGCCCGATGATGCATACATTGTCAAAAGCAACCCCATCAAGCTACGTTGCCGTGCGCGGCCCGCCCTCCAGATCTTCTTTAAATGCAATGGAGAGTGGGTCCATCAGAACCAACACACTTCTGTGGAGCACACTGAGCTAGGAACAGGTAAATATGCATGTGCTGTCCTCCTCTTTAAAGCAATATTTCGCCCCAAAATGAAAATTTGCTGAAATTTACTCACCCTCCGGCCATACAAGATGTAGATGAGTTTGTTTGTTCAGAGGAACCATTGGTGAGCAAAAAATGCAATGCAAAATTTCTCCAAATCTGTTCTGATGAAGAAACAAACTGCATCTTGGATGGCCTGAGGGTGAGTAAATTTAGAGTAAATTTTCATTTTTGGGTGAAGTATTGCTCTATTTAATGCACCTTCTATCTGTTTCTGTCTGTCAAATACAAACATTCAGCAGTGCCTGATGGGAGAGTGGTGTCCAGAATGTCAAAATTCTACAGCAGCAAATGTTCGGCTCAACTTCTCACAGCTTTCATCTTTCAGTTCACTCTCCATCAAACATAGTGTGCTATCTGTAAGAGCTTGAAAGAGACTGATTGTTGCATTTAGTGTTTGCTGGTGCAGATTCTGACAGCTGAAAGGACTGATCTAGTGATGCAACCTAGTGTAATAAAACTTTTTTCCCCCTGTCGGATCAGTACTTGACCCAGGCGTGAATTGCTGCTTTATATTCAAAAACGTTTGAAAAGCAGCCAGGCTCATTTCAGGCATGTTTTTACCTTTTGTACTTATTTCTTTCATCTTTATCTGTTATTGATAAAAGGGACAGCTGTTAGCAGCTGAAAAATGTACAGATTTTGAATGCTACCTGTATTGAAAGCTTTAAAATAGACTGCTAGCGAGGATGAAATCCTCTAGGTGCTTATGCCAGCCGATAGATGGGAAGTTATTCACTTCCGGTGGAGTATCAGTGTGGATATTTCACACTTAATAAAAGGTGCTTTAGTCAGTATACCTCCATTAATTGAAAGGATGCTTGTGAATGAGGTAAGAAATATACTACTGTTGAAAGGTTACTTACTCATTTTGAAAGACATACTTTTATTTAGCAACTAAGCACTGAAATGATCAATAATGACAGTAAAAGCATTTATAATGTTACAAAGATTCCCTTTTTAAATAGATGCTGTTCTTTTGAACTTTCTATTTGTCAAAGAATTCTGAAAATATTAAGCAGCACAACTGCTTTCATCTGTTTTATAATAATTGTAAGGACATTTTTCCAGAATCATGTGACACTGAAGACTGAAATCTTTGTCATCACAGTAACAAATCACATTTTAAACATCAAAATAGAAGACTGTTATTTTAAATTGTTTTAATATTTCAGAATATTAATGTTTATACTGTATTTTACCCAAACTTTAGTGTATGCGGATAGTTATTCATTCATACCAGCATAGTCAATAAGCAGAGTAAATGCTGTTGATTTTTTGCTTCATGAGAGACACAAACAAAATCTGCTCTGAAACCAGTTACTGATCTGTATGTGTGAAAGTGTGTTTGCAAATAACTCGAAGTTTGTTATTACTGCTATTAGGGCACATATTGTGTATCGTCGTGTTTGGAGTATTTTATTGCTGCACTTGGGGATTTGGCCTCTGTTCTGTGTTGAGAAATTATTATTTGGATGAAAATGTTGTGATAAATTAGATTTCTTGATGATCAAGTTTATAATAATTCTGAAAAATCTACCTTATTTGGCTTTAATTTAAAAGAAAATACTCTATGTGGGAACTTAATTTTCTTGATAGAGCTTGCTGTTGTAATTATGCTATATTTTTATGGTAAACTTATAATAAGTACACTCTCCCTGGAGCTACATGGGATTAAGTGCCTTGCCGCAGGCACAGTAGTGCTTATAGATTAGCCCTTGTGGGGCTCAAACCTACAGCCTTTTGGTTATCATCCCAGATCTTTAACCACTAGGCTACACCACGCCATTGTAAAGTAGAAGGAACCTACCTGTACTGCTTACAAATCTAAGCAACATCAGCTCACACGCTGAAAGCCCCAAGGCTGATCTCGGATCATCTGCTAAAATAAACATCCAACTCAAATGTGATGTTGCATGCACCCAGCTTGCTATCTCAGCTTCCTCTTAGCTCACTTGCAGAGATCTTCTATCCGTGCCCGGCATTGACCATTGAGTCTCAGCGGGTTGTTGGACTGCCTAATCATCTCTGTACATCTGTGAGGCTCCGTTGATTAAGACCGGGCTCCCTCGGTCCAGCACAGATACGCTCCGATCGCATCTCTCCGGCGGCAAAGCCGATAAATCAAACTCGGAGAGCAGGAGCCGCGGTGTCCTTGGACTGCCTGCGTGCCTGCTTGGATTATTTGTCCTGCTGGGCTGAATGGAATCGCTCACGGATGGATGGTTGGTAAATCTGTCAGTACTTTTGAAATGGTGCACTTTTGTGAAGACTGGTAAAGACTGTAAAACCGCACTGCGGGACAGGACGAGGTTGATGCAGACAGACGTACATATACACATAAATAATCCATCTGCCTGATGTTAGTTAAAACGGCTTTATTACGTGAATCAGTTGCACCGGCACTGAACCATAAAACAGTGTCATTTACTGCACTGTAAATATCACCCAGGGTTTGTTTGTTTGTGTAATTTTATCCATTTGTGTTTGGCTCTGATTCCAGAACAAAGAATCGCAGGCATTAATAGAGATGTAAAAGGAAAGCTCCGGCTTTACCGCCTCATGTTTGATGAACGCCGTCAGGAAGAACGGCCAGCTTGCAGGTCTGTTTCAGAATTAGCCAGCTCTGTTTCCTTCCTGTGGCCAAACACACAGTCACAGCAGAGCTGGCTGACAAGACTGGACACCACTGCGATTCTCTGGCATATGAACAGAATCACGCACGAGCAGGACAGGATAATCACCTCCCAGCAACATTCACAGCTCGGTTTGCTACTAATGCAAAACTGTTGTATTATAAACATGAGCTTTAAAATGTGCTACTGCAATTGCATTTTAAATAAAGAGAAGATGTCATAGGGATAGGTTTCCCAAAAATGAAAATTCTTTCTTCTGCGGAACATAAAAAAATGGGGGTTGCATTGAATTGGAAACGCTATAGTATAAAGGCCCATTTGGAAGATTGTTGAATGAAATAAGCATTGTTAGAACTGTATATAAGCTAAAAGTACGAGGATGACAATGAGTGTTTTCCAAGGGTCGATGGGGGCTCAGGTGTGTGACCTTGCAGACACACCTCAGGCGTTGGTGGTTCACTGTGCGGTCAACGATTCATAATTCAGTCGTGATGAGAGTGTGAGTGTGTGCATCCAGTGCATTATCACACATTTGTGCACCTGTGCTTGATAAAATGTGCTGGTTTGTTTAATAATTATGAGGACTGAGTTGGCTTTTATGCTGGCGTTTCATGAAAATGTATTTGAAAGGGCTCTGTGAGCTGCAGCGCCCGTGAGGAGTCACTTGCTCATTTGCCAGGGGTGATAATCATCATGGCTACAATTGATAGCAAATGACTGTAGGAACTGTTCACCCGAAAAAGAAAATTCTGTCATTACTTAAAAGTCAGCTGCTGTATTCCAAGTCTGTTAAAGTTGCATGACAGCTTTGTGTATAACAGACCAAAATGATGTTCTTATTCTCTGATAGCTTCCCCACAATTGAGCTGTCAACTCAAGAACAGCTATCGTGGGTTGAAGTTGGCAACCGGACCAATGAACAAATGATTCCTTTGAAACAGTTCTTTTTAAGGAACAAGCTGATTTGGTTCACAAATCAGACTGAACGTCAGCACCAATAGCCTTGTGGGCAGTGTGCTACCATAAAAAGCCGTTGCACTACATGTGTCCCGAGTTCGAATCCTGGCTCATGGCTTCTGGTCTCCTTTTGTGCATATTGCCAAAGTAGAAGCATTAGCATTAGCTGTTATGCTTTTTTGGCTAAAGGTTGCAGCTTGCCTTCCAGTGGCTTTGGTTACAAGGGTTCTTGAGTTCAAATTCTGTGATTAGCACTCAACTGTTTTCTGCTGTATGAGTGAGTTGAATTTAAAAGAACTGACGCAAAGTGATTCAGTTATTTGTGAACCAGTGCTCCTTTTCATGAATTAGATAGAGTGATTCATTTGGGTGGACCTTTAATAACCCTCCACATCATTATCCCTGTTTTAGCCAAGAGCTGAAACCGCTTGTGTAGGCCTAGATATCTAAAACAAAAACTAATGAACAAATTCAGGAAGTGCCTCAGCGGCCAACGCTTAGCCTGTTGTCATGGCTATGGATAAGGGCTGGAAGAGAGCAGGAGGACAGGGCAGTGCAGAGCAACAGTCAGCCAGAGCAGTATAACCCCACTGCTCACTGATCAATACAGATCACACAGCTAAAGCCTCTGATCCTACTACCACAGAGAAAGAAAGATAGACAGACTGAGAGCAAAAAAGAAAAGAGAGAGGTGGAGAGATTTATTAGGAGCGCAATAACGATAGAGATCTGCCAAAGGAGAGATTTAGGGAGTCGAATGGAGGGATGGGCGGAGAGGGATGGAGGGTGAGGGAGAAATGCAAGAAAAAAAGGGTGACATTAAAGAGATTTAAGGGGAAGAGGATGAGAGGATGCAAGAAGTTTACAAGAAGTCTAGGAGGAAAAGAGTTAAAGGAAACTTTATGTTGCCTCATGTCCTGTATGACAGACTTTTTTAACACAAAAGAAGATGTTTTGAAGAATGTTCACACCACATTTTTTGATGAGTGGTTTTAAAGTAAAAAAGAGCAGCGTGAATCTATTTTTGCGGTGCATCTAAAAAAGAAAGCCGAATAAGTTTGGATCGACATGAGGGTGAGTAAATGATATCAGAATTTACATTTTTTGGGTGAACAGTCTCTTTAAAAGGTCACTGTATGGTGAATATCCAGTGGGCTGATGGGTAAACAGGAGATAGATAAGAGAAGACACTTGGAAGGCAACTACAGAAGGAGGGAAAAAGGGACACAGCAAGAGATGGAGGGTGAGATGGTCCTCACCTGCTGTTTGGCGACTGCAAAAAGGATTGACGTCCAGCATTCTGCATTAAGATCACAGCTAGCCTGCTGTGCTATATCATCTACCGCCAACAGAGAAAGACCGGCGCAAGACAAGATGCATTGAGATCCAGGAAGGGCAAAGACAATGGAGTTTGAAAAAGATGGAGGAAGGGAAAAGAAGATTCATGCACTTACGAATCCTCAGGGCTGAATGAGCTATACATGAACGTGCAAACAACAGCAAAATAAGATGTAGCTGCAATCCAGGATTATGAACAGTAACTGTTTAGACTTCTCACAGACTTGTTAACAAAAGGCTTTGATTCCGGATTAGCAGTTGCACTGTCAGTCAAGACACTACGGAACGCGCTCAGACTGTCTAAAAGGGCTTTTAGCACATTTTTAGTGTTGCGTCACTTCAGTGTCATGATTATAGTGAACAAAATGATCGCAGTTTATAAATATTGACACAGTTTTGTTTTTTTAAATGTGCTGGAAATGATCAGAGAAGTACTGATACACACACACACACACACACACACTGTAATCATTTCACCAAGCCTTATATAAAAAACCAACAAATAACATTAACATGAACAAAAAATGTTAGTTGCATGATTCCCAACATGACGTGTTTATGTAGTTTTCGCATAGTTTTAGACCACATATTCGGTTGTTAGTTCACTTTTTAGTGCTTAATCCTGGTTTATAAACACACAGTAAGGTAATGTACACGAGTAACAACTGCATTCTACATCCGAAATAACTCTTGAAAAATCTATGCAATATGTACAAAACCAAACTAAACAGCTAGTCATTAATAACATATTTAAGCGTGTATCAGAACTGTGTCTTTTCTGTATGTGCATTGAAAGAAATCACAGGGTATGTTTTGACTCATTAGTGTTGCCAGATCTTGCTAGAAGAAGAAGAAGAAGAAGAAGAACCTATAATAAAATAGAGCAACCTACTTCATTAACTCCGTTAACTGGAACACTTCATGAGCTGAGCACAAACAACAAGCCCAAAGATGCTTACTAAGTGTCGCTTAAAATAAGTGGACATGGCAACACTTCTAAACTTAAACAAAAAAAGACCAAGTCCAATCTATGAATAGAGAAGTCTTTAAATCTCAAAAACTCGCAATTAATTTACATAATTAGCAACAAAATCTAAAATTTACAATGTACATCCAATACATTCTGTTCCATACGTACACAAAACTATAATTTAGGGAATTAAATTGTGTATTTAAATGCGTTTGTCATTCCTGAAACTTTACAGTGTGTACATGGCCTTAGAAAATGATTAAAAAAATAAATTAAATAAAATGGCTAAAATTTTGAACTAATCATGGTAGTCAAATACAGTTTTAGAGATGCTTAAAATATAAAATTTTATTCAGTTTTATCTTGGTTTATCGTCAAACTGGTAACCGTTTCATCCCTAGTCACATCACACAAATACAGCCGTTATGCAGTTTGAAACACTTTCCCAGCTGTGGCACTGACAACTATCATCCGTCCATGCTGTCATCTGTGGTTTTTAATCCTTGAAGTGGCCCTATAACCTCATACACACTGTGTGTCTACAGGATCAGAAGGCTCACAGGGATGGCACAGACCTCCGACTGCTTAAAGAGCTCAAAGCCAACAGTCGGACAATGTTCACACACGCAAACACACAGCTGCAGCCCGACGGCTGCCAGCACTAGGAGAGGGATCAGATCTGTTGGTCTCTGCCAAGCCCTGGGAGAGCGAGGACACTTTGGACGTGGCATCACTGGACGTGCAGATCCAGACACTGAGACATTGTTACTGTTGTGAGACGCCGATTGGGTTCTCCAAATCTCTCCTAGAACTCTCCACTGCCACTCAGCAACAAGCCAGAAGCCAGATCCCAGCACTGACACACACACATACACACACACACCAATCTCCAAATGCTGGAACAGGAAAAGAAAGGAAAAGAGGGATGAGGACCATGGGCGAGTAAAGCTGCCACTGAGTCTCTGAGAGACTAGGGGCCCTCCAACTCTGAATCTGGCGTGAAAAGTACAGCGGGGATGAAGACGAGAGCCTGCTTGGAAAGCAGAGAAGGAATACATTAATGTGTTGGGACCAGGAATTAGAGGATGAAGAAAAGAGGGGGAAAAGAGGAAGTGGAATTTTTTTTCTTTCTTGGATGGAAGCTTGGATCTTTTCAAGGTCAATATAGTTCTATATATAGTATAGTACATATAGTATAGAGTGTGTGTGTGTGTGTGTGTGTGTATATAATTCATTATATATATATGTGTATATATCAAATATTTGGAATATTTGATCATTTATTTATAATTTGTTCATTTTATTAATTTACTTTTATTGATTAAAAAAGATTTAA
>SCHK01371580.1:2849-13320 GCA_004124795.1 Poropuntius huangchuchieni | reverse complement strand
TTTATTCACTATTAACTATGACTTTTCCCTTAATAAATTCCGTATTTGCTTCTTGTTAAAAATTAATAAGGTAGTTGTTAAGTTTAGGTATTGGGTAGGATTAGGGATGTAGAATAAGGTCATGTAGAATAAGGCATTAATATGTGCTTAATTACTACTAATAAATGGCTAATATTCTAGTAATATGCATGCTTGTAAGCAGCTAGTTAAGAGACGGTAAAATAAAGTGTTTTTGAATTTAATTGAATTTATAAAGCTACAGAATTTATGTAATGTTTACTTCTTGATTTAATTAGCTAAAATCTATGTAACTTCCAGCAGTGTTTTAATGAAAAAAAATCTGAATATAATATACAACATATGCATAAAATTTTGTGCTTCAATATTCTTTTTTTTTTTTTACAGAAAAGAATATAATCCTGAATGTGTGTGTACGTAATATAATATGTAACAACATAGTTGAGCCCTTGTGAAAAAAAAACTCTTACTATCATAATTTCCAGAGAACATTGAACATTGAGAGCACTGGAACGTTGACATTGCGTAAGCCTGACTGCTTGTCAGACATAATGTTTTTAATATTTCATGAACTAATCAAATAAGACGTTCCCAGCGATGCATGTAATCACGAGAAGCAGAATTCCGCTTAGAACCAGCACAGGATGCAAAAGCGCTCCGTTCCTGATGGATGCTCAGACATTTCAGCAGTTCATAGTTGGCACAGGGCTTGGCGCAAGTTCAGGAATACAAGATGTCTGTGTGTTTACATGCACAATACGAAAAGAATACCCACAATTCTCAGAAGAAGCCAAGTGTGCATCAGAGCCACTCCAGAGAGGAATACAACAGGGTTTTGGAAGCGCTATAGATGTGTATCTGGGCTTCGTAGTTCATCCATGGCCGCAAGGCCTTTGGCAGCCATGACAGGATGTCACATTTGGTTGGTTTGTCAGAGATTTTCTTCTATCTACTCTAATGGATGCATACGAAACAATGGGTTTACTATCACATATGCCAGGGTCTATGTGCTTCCTGTAAGGCCACACACAACACTGGCATCAACTCCTGCGCTCTCCATATGCCACACATTCATAATCGTTAGTCATGCTTTACTGTTTTCTACTTTTCCTTTGTCTGTACACACACAGTCTGTCTCTGTCCGGGGCCTGAAATGATGATTTATATGGTTTATTTAAAGTCAACGGTGCCTCCAGTGAAACAGTTTCCTCGGTGGCAGCACTTTGTCCGAGCAGTCACACACTCAGGCTTCTTGTCGTTTAGTTCCAAACTTGGCTTTGGCGTCTCGATTCCTCCGAGTATCTGTGGACGAGCGCTGGAAGGTTCCAGTTTCTTGGCTGCGTCCCCGGGGGCGGAATTGGATGCGACAGAATCTGTATCTGAGGTGGTGTGTACATATCTTCTTGCCAATAGCAATGAATTGAGAAAATGTACCAGCCATAAATATTTCTCACAGGCTATGATTCTGTATTTTATCTGAATATCTCTTTTTTATATATTTAATTTTATCTCTATATATCTGTCTCTTCAGATAAAAAACACAAAGAGTCCGATTATTCGAGCAATGTACACCAGAAGTTCCTAGTAAAGTAATTAAATTGAATTGTCTCTTTTAATTTATTTATTTATTTACTCCAATTTGGCACTTTGTAAATTCAGGGCTGTAGTAACTACACCATCTGGTGTATTATAGAATATAACATTTTGTACCAGTGCCTGTTTGTTGATATAGCTTGTATTTTATTATATTGAATATATTTAGATCATTTATTGAATACAAAAATACAGTAAAACTGTAATATTATGATTTATTATTCTAATTTAAAATGCCTGTTTTCTATTTTAATATATGAATTTGATATATAATGCTGATTTGGTGGTCAAGAAATGTATTATTATTATTATTCTGAATGTCCAAAACAGTTGCTGTGCTGCTTAGTATTTTTCAGCAGACTCTGTGTTTTAACTACAGGTAAATCTGTGTAGTTAAAAGTACTAAAAGAAGTATTCACATGACATTTCCAGCTTGAAGTGATTGGCTCAAAGCATCCTGGCAACAGAACTGAGAGACCATGAGCAAAGACGGTTGAGCATTGCCAAGCAACCGCCATTGAGATAAATGAGAATAAACAGACATTTTTCTCCTGGTATTAAAGACCTCCTTGATCTCTACAGGTTGTTTTGCCAAGTCACTTAGAGGTCTCATTTTCAGCACGTATAACCCTGAATGCAGCTAAACAAGTATTTTCATTTCATATTTTCCACAGGAGCCTTCATCGCAGGCCATATATTCAGCACTGTCACATTATCCTGTGAATATACAGCTCTCCATCGCAACATTGCGCTGGGGAATTGTATTGGGCTGGTATCTAGAGCTGGTGTGCTTTACTGAGGGTGTCTGCCGCTGCTGTCTTTTCTCTTCCTTTTGGCACAGGAAGCTCAGTTTCTGTTCTGTCAGTTTTGTTCTGTTCCCCACAGGCCTGTTTGAAAGATAATCATTCAGATTTAAAGGATTATAGATGCTTAGAGTCCTGACCTGACTCAGTCTCCCTTTATTTAGCAATACCCTTTTCATTTCAAATCCTCTCCGTCTCCCTCTCCCTCTCTGCTCATATCTCACAGCCAAGCGTGCTTCTCGGACTGAGCAATTTCGAATTGATTTTCCATTGCTTACCTTAATATCATTAAAGATGAGTCTCATTTTCTCTCAGCAGAGCAAATACACCCACAGAGACCCGCACGGAGGCTCACATTAACGCTGCCGTCTGCGACAGAGTTTCATAGTCGTAATTCTCCCTCCGCTAACCCTTAACATAATTGTGTCTCTAATTCACAGTACGGTTTCATTTAAAACTGTTTTCACTTTTGTAACCATTAACTCGCTCTCATATTTCGGGTCTCTCTTTTGGCTCGACACTCTGCGTTGCCCTGGCTCGCATATTTTGGTTGCGTTTTGCAAAGCTTTCTGGGCATTGGCTGTGAGAAGAGTGTAATCCACCACCTCAAATGCCGCCTGCATAATTTAATGTTTGGTCGGCACGACAACAGTACTAAAATTAGGCTTATGACAGGAAGAATACATTATAGAGCAGCCTGGGAAGAGAGCAGCATGGTTGGAGAGAAGCCTGGGGAATGCTTTTAAAAACTCCCTCAGATTCTCTATATGCGCATTATTCTTTCATAATTCCCGTAATCCTGCTTTCTGACTCATACCATTTGCGCTCTTTAATCTGTTACTACCTGGTCGTGGTTCTTGCAAGAACCACAAGGGTTTGGTAAGTTCATTAAACACAAACTAGGCCCAAATGGTCTCATGCAATATTGGAATTAGAAGCAGATGAGCATTAGGGTGTTACGATAGATGTGTGGTAAAAGCAGAGCTGTTTATTTGGAGCACCAGCTCTCTGAGGGAATATGGCTTAACTGGCTTTTAATTTTAGTGTCTGCAATTTGTTTAACTCCATTTAAAGCTACTTTGAAACTTTTCATGCAGTAAGCTTCTGAGTTGCATTTAAATGTATGTTATTTGATGATTTATTTCTTTGACTCGGTCAGAGTCTCAATTCTGTGACATTATTAAATGTGTATAGAAAAATCTACACAGATAAAGCTAGGAAATATGTCTAATTCTATCACTCTAGTCTAAAATAGGGATATGCAACTAAATATTTTGCTTCAAAAATGCCATGCAAATCCTTGAATCAGTGAATCGCAAGAGAGAGAGAGAACGCTTTTGATTATTCAGTTCACTGTGCAAACAATGTGATATAAAAACATTTAAACAGGTTACACTTCTGCTTTTGGAAAAGTAGCTCATTACTGGAAAAAGCTGCATTGTTTTGGGAACAGCTGAGCTGCTGCAAAATACAGTTAAGTTTATAGCATCGCTACCTTTATTTAGTACTGATTTACAAAGACTGTAGTCATTATAAAATGTGGATCGTGTCTCTTTTTTTTGTTCTTAGCTCTTTCCTTTTTCCTTTCCGTGCAGGGCTGAAGATCCGTGAAGTGATGATAAATGTGTCCAGACAGCAGGTGGAGGACTTCCACGGACCGGAGGACTACTGGTGTCTCTGTGTGGCCTGGAGTCATCTGGGCACCTCCAAGAGTCGCAAAGCCACCGTCCGCATTGCATGTTAGTATAACCATAACCTATTTTTCATTAATAACTTTCCATTTTTGAATTCTTAGTTATAATGCTTATATGAAATGGCTAGGTTTTTTTATAGCACTAAATGGAATTGCAAAAATACTGGAAATTACTTTACAAATAGGTTTCCCAATCTCTTGTGCATTGTGCTACTGCAAAGATAATTAGATAAAACTTTAATATTAACTTTAATTTAAAAAAAAAAAAAAAGATTTTTATTTAGTTTTCATTTGTATTAAATTTGACATTTCTAATTATTTCTTTCTTTTTTCAAATTATCTCATTTCTTTTATTTTTAGTTAATAACACTGGATAGTACCTCCCTTTAAAAAAAAATAATAATAAAAAGCCATTATTTAAACCCTATTATCTCATGACATTAGTTGACCTGTAAGAGAATTTGACCGTTTTATGCTAATGCTGCTAGTGAGATGCTAAAATTGTTTTTGTTAACATGCACTGGGAAGAAGAATGTGTTAATATTGAATACACACATCACATTAAAATCATCGTTCAAAAAACACTACTTGATTTAGCTAGTAACGTAGCCGCTACATGCTACCAGTGTCCTTTGTGTTTCCATACAGACCTAAGGAAGAACTTCGAACAGGAGCCGCAGGGGATGGAAGTGCCAATCAATGGCATGATTGTTCTCCACTGCCGCCCACCCGAGGGAGTGCCTGCAGCTGAGGTGAGTGCTTCACAGCGCCCTCTGCCTGTGTGGATGTGTGAGCGCTCAATCTGTTAAACAGAATTTAAAAGGACAAATCAATCAGTCAATGTTGACATTCAGTACACTGTTTGTGTCTTGCCTTATAGGCATTTGATGTGCATGCTCTCCCCGTGAATTAGGGATGAGAGGGGTTGTATTTACGAGCGTGTACCGGTGTGTGCATTATCATTACCGTAGTCAGGGTTCTGGAACGGTGATATATTCAAAAGTGCATTTGCATGCTCAGTGCAGGCTCTGCGGTGCATTTACATGTCTGTTGATTTTTTCCAGGGTGTTTTTTAGCAAGCAACTTCTCATTACATTAACTTAGGAGATGTTTTTGTGTCTCTTTTAAGAACTTTCTCCTTTCCTTCTATATTTTTTTCCATATATATGTCCTGAATAATATGTGTTTTCCGAAATAAGAACTGCCTCATGCTGCTCAGTTCCAGCAAGAGATAAAAGATTTAGCTCAAATGGACAGTTTGTGTTACTGTAGGCCCCTCGTCTTCCACTTGCTGGGTCACTCGCAAGGCCTTTTCTTTTATATGCATGAATGCCAGTTCGGAGGTGAACACAGATTTTGAATAATGCAGAGCAAATCCCATTCTAAACCTCTGAACTGCTGTCCACTGTCCTAAGAAAACTCATTCTCCTGGGAATAGGGTTTCAGTGTGAAGCAGCAGCTGGTCTATCTTACTTTCTGTCTGTCTGTCTATCCGTTAGTCTGTTTTTGTTTCAACTTTGGAATCTGCATTCCAGTTTGCAGCAAGAAGTGATACTGAATTCTATAAGCGTCAAAGAAATGTTCTAAGAAACCGCTCTCAGGTTCATCTCAATGACTCCAAGTGTATAATATCGAATCTCCTACAGAGTTTTGTGACAGGCTTAGGAGGATATCCATGTGCTTAGTGGAAATCAAACTGGCAATTGCTTCTCATAAACCCAGTGTCATATTATTATCATCCCCCACATTCTAGTGAGATGATAAGTGATACCGCTGCGTCTGCCTCTCTAAGGCTGCTGACAGATTCCTTGTTTTTTTTGTTTTTGTTTTTTATGTCACTCTGTGTTCTTTGTAGTAGTTTCAGAACAAGCAATACTTAAACTAGGCCACTGCATTTCAACATCAGCTTTAAAAAAAGCCAAAACAAAGAACATATCAACTCGTGCCATCTGTCATGTTGGAAACGAATCCAAAATGGCTGTGTGGTGAGCTGCCGTCTGTGATCTGGAGGGAAGCAGCCTGCACCATCACTGCAGCTAATCAATAGTTACCAGAGCCAACATGGCGCTGCTGCTGAAAAGGATAGTCAGGCTTAGGCGATGTTTGAGACGGAGCCAAGATCCGGGTCCAGAGGTCTCTGTGCCAGAAGGGTTTGTCGCTGGAGATTACAGGTTGGCAGCTGAACGCTCCCTCTGTAATCATTGCTGCTCAAAGTCTAAAGGTCAAGCCGAAGAACTCTGCCACTGGTAGACATATGAGCCAAGATGGCTCCCCCGTTGGCTGGCTGATACCATCTTTGGAAGGGACACAAGTCTGGCTGAGACTGGAAATTGATCAAGGGCTCGGAGAGCGTTGGCAGGTCACGGCTGACACGCCACCTCTGTGCTTCACGCGGGTTAATTATTTTGCTCTCGATTCTGGCAGTGAAACGTGAAAACTTGATTAAATCGCTTGTATTTGAGTTTTTTTCTTTTTTTTTCTAAAGACATTTGCGAAAGGTCACAGGCTCGTAACAATTTTGTCATTGTTTATTCTGGCATATGTCATCCTTGTCCTTTGTTTGTTCCCCGCTTGAATGGAAACCTGTTTAGAAAATATCATTTCCCTGGAGCTATAAGATCATCCCTGTTGAATAATGAACGTAACATAATTAAAACAATTACACCAACAAGGAAATGAAAGTACGATATTAACTGTCAAAGTAAAGTTCATACAGATTACTCACAGCTAAGATGGAAGAAAAAAAGGCTCTCAATAACTTTGAGAGACCAGACCGATCATTAAGCTCATATTAACTTCACAATCCTCATCCAGCGACGCAATTAATCATTCAGTCTGATGAAGCAAAGTCATTTAAAGTGCTTAAAATGTAATTATTCAGCAATAAACATGGCACGGCCCGCGCTGTCAAGAGTAGGATGAGAAGGAAGGACACGTCCGGCCCGTTCTACCCTCACATCCGAAATAGCGCAGTTGGATTTGGAAAGTTCATTTCTTTAATGCGATTCGGTGAAAGTCACCGTAGCGTTCGTAAAGGGGCCGCGGACTTGATTGAAGCAAAGTGATGCAAAGGGACATTAATGAAACTGGAACTTAATTGAGTAGGATGGAACAAACCCGGACGAGACCTCCTTTTGTAATTGCCTTCTTGTCACTTTCACTTTCCGTCTAAATGAATGTAAATCTAAAGGGTGATTTTTGCCCAGAATGACGATGTTATGAGGTGTTGTACCCGTTTCAGGGCTAATTGGATTGACCTGTTAGGGACGTGCCACATTCAGTGTTGAGAATGAGCCTGTTTTTTGGATGTAGCCGCCCGGAAAGTTTGTCTGTGTTGTTGGCCTCTGGAACGTTTCAGCATAACAACATGATTAACTGTAGTATGTAACTCTTTAATGGCGGCAGTGGGGGTTTTTTCCCACACTTTTTAAAAAATGTGTTTTGGTCAAAGTTTTTCTTGACAAAAATGTAATCAATATCAACATGTTTATACATTTTAGTCTATTTTACTTGGAATTAAATGGTTTGTACTTTAAACCAACTTGGTTTAAATGTTGTCTAAAATGTAATCATATTTTACATGGACATGATTGTAACATATATGTTTTCTGAAGCATTTGCAGTTTTTTAAGTAGAAGAAATTATTGTCTTGTGAGTTTAGAGATTTTTAAAAGACTGAAAATATCTTAGAATATTCTGACTATTATGTGACTTCTTTTGTGGATATTGCTGAATTATCCCCATGTGTGGGTGTTTCTTCAATTTTGGACACTTTTATATGTTGCAGTTGTTTTTAATCAAAACTAACAAATTGTGTTTTTTTTTGTTGTTTTTGTTGTTTTTTAAATATTTCACCATACCTTCATCATTTATTTTACTACTTAAAAAAAAGAGAAAAAAACAGAAAAAATAAATCTTCTGTGGAACACAAAGGAAGATATTTCAAACAATGTTTCAACTGTTTTGACAACATAATAAAAGGTAATGGGGTCCAAAACAACACTTAATCTTTTTGTCATTCTAGCAAAATAAGATGTTTTTTTTATTTTTTTTATTTAAAGTTTCACAGAAAAAAAATCATTGTCATGCAAAGTCATATAGGTTTGAACAACATGAGGGTGAGTAAATAATGGTAAAAATCTAAATATGAAAATCTGTAATAATAATATGAATTATTACATGTTTAAAAATGTGATCCGAAAAGAGAAATAATAATGATAATGAAATGATGAAATAATAATAATTCATAGTATAAATTCTTTTCTTTTCTTTTCTTTTCTTTTCTTTTCTTTTCTTTTCTTTTCTTTTCTTTGATTTGATTTGATTTGATTTGATTTGATTTGATTGCTATAAATTTAGCCCTAGCAAGACAATGGAGATTGCCATTTTATTTCAAATATA
Organism: Poropuntius huangchuchieni; assembly: GCA_004124795.1. Classification (NCBI taxonomy): domain Eukaryota; kingdom Metazoa; phylum Chordata; class Actinopteri; order Cypriniformes; family Cyprinidae; genus Poropuntius; species Poropuntius huangchuchieni. The sequence continues at coordinate 4,812 of SCHK01371580.1, read as the reverse complement.
AATGTATACATGAACTGTATTTTCCATCACTGGTTGTTTCACCACAGATTGTTACTAAACATAGTACATCATTTAATTGGAATTGACACTATAAGAATATTCATGGATTTCAAAAAGAAATGACAGTATTTTCCTGTAATGCGTGCTTATAGACATTCTCAGACTAATTAAACTAAAAAGAAGAGTTTATTTTCTGAAAGTACACAAGGTTAAAAGTGTATAGGATGAAATAATGCAGTATACGTGATGTACTGTACAGTATATGAGAGAACTAATTAAAACTTTAGTGAAGCAACCAGTGTTCACTGATTAGTTGACCAGTGTACAGCTCAAGCAGAATATTTAACTTTTTTTCTATGAAGTTCTCAAACTATTAACCTCCATCTTTAGAATGTGTTTTAAGATTATATCTTTAAGATTCGCAGGCAGTCCCGATGCCCTATGGGCTCTCGAAGCTGTCGTGTCCTTGGAAACTCCCGCAGGCCTGTATAACCAATGTAATGCTGGTCTGTGCCTTCAAAGGATGTTTGGAAAGAGGTTCAATTAGCGTGACATCAGAGGTTATCTCCATTGTCCTTTGAGGGTCTTAGTTGGTGGGCGTGGCATTGTGGAGGTCCGCGTTCATGGGCCTTTAATTGGAACAAATGTGCTAATTAAGCAAATTCATTTCCTCTGTTCCCTGGCCGGAGGCTTATCACACCCATTTGAATCTGTCCCTCAATGTTCATCTCCTCTCTCATCTCTCCATCTCCCTCCAACTCAACGCTTCCCCCCCAGAGGCCCGCGGCAGACCCAGAAACAGCCTGCGATTTGAATACAAAACACACACACTCGTACAGAACGAGAGGGAATTTCTCCCCAACAGACTCTTAGAAGAGAGATGGAGGCATTGATAGAGGAAAAGCTTTAGATTAGGTCTCAGATAGGGAAATAATTAGAATGAAAATGAAAGAGTTTAGATAACAAGTAATACGGATCCTCGTGAGAGGGTTTTTGGATGTAGAATACATGCTTTTTTTTGGCGTGTTTGATCTGGGAACACAGGGTTGAGTCTGTGAGGTAGTTTAAAAAGATATGTAAATTAATATTAGTACTTAATAAACCAATAAATTATTGTAATAGGTTTTATCATTTAAGGGTTAAGAGATTTTTTTTTTTTTTTTTGCTGGTAATTATGCTCCTGTACGCAGATGATCTCCTCCTGATATCTTATAATAGTCTTAATAATTAACTGCTCAGCATAATCTTTCCATTCACTAACTCAACACTTGTCAGTCTAGTAAACAAAAGGAGCAAATCATGCAGTGCCATCTACAGACTGTGAACAATAAAACACATTTTTAATTTAATAAACTTTTAATTTAATAACTTTATTTTATATATGGCCTTGATGTCTTTCAGTCTTTAGCTTGTTTTGAGGTTCTTCAATAGCTTAATATTTTAGCTTAATTTGAAAATCACTCTTTTTACCTGTTGCGTTATTCACAAAGTTTTTTTCCTCCATATTCCAGACACATTTATAATGGAAACAAATCATTTTGATTTGTCAGTTTACCGATTTAGAGGATATGAAACTCTTAATTAACAGCAGCGTTTATCTTTATACTTTTACTTTTTAATTGACAATTTCTTCATAAATTTGAAAAAAAAAACAATTATGTAATAAATTTAATTAATTTTAAAATTTATGGATTTACTTAAATGTGTCAGTTTAATAGATGAACTTTAAATGCATTTCTAAATACTTTTAATACTGTGTATAAACATTTATCTATTTAAACTTTAATCAAACATATAAATTATTTATCTGCAAAAAGATACAGGGTAATGAAGTATTAGCTTTTTTAGTAGGTATATTCTTCAGAGACTGTCATTAATATTTTACTGTATGTTCATGAGGATAGTTCTCCAACATTTGTGCATTGTGTGTGTGTGTATACAGTATGTGTATGTATATATATAT
>SCHK01371485.1:0-12129 GCA_004124795.1 Poropuntius huangchuchieni | reverse complement strand
TTTTTTTTTTTGAAAGGAAAGGGGGAAGCACTAAGCACTATAATGCCATGACATTCACAAAGGAGTCTGGAGTGATACAAGTATTTAGGTAGATTTTGATGCGCATTACCTTGAAAAATGAAAGTAATCCAGTGTCCTCAGCAGCTCAGATGTTGGGAGGAAATGAAGACTCTTATATTCAGTCCGGATGCTGAATTGGCCTGCCTGCAGTCCAGATCTTTCACCTATAGAGAACATTTGGTGCATCATTAAACGAAAAATACGCCAAAGATGACCACAAACTCTTCAGCAGCTGTAAACCTATATCTTGCAAGAATGGGACCAAATTCCAACAAACTCCAGAAACTCATAACCTCGATGCCCAGACGTCTTCAAACTGTTTTGAAAAGAAAAGGAGATGCTACACCATGGTAAACATGCCTCCGTACCAACTATTTTGAGACCTGTAGCAGGCATCAAATTTGAAATGAGCTCCTTTTGTGCATAAAATTGTAAAATTTCTCAGTTTAAACATTTGTTATGTTATCTATGTTTAATTGTGAATAAAATATCGGCGCATGTGATTTGAAATTGTTTTAATGTTCGTTTTATTCAAATTTAAAAGACGTCCCAACATTTCCAGAATTCTGGTTGTACTTTTGACTGAATTGCCTAGCAGCTTTTATGATGGCTGTTGTTATTGTTTATTAAATATTATTTTTCAATAAATTATATTTTATATAAATAAAAATAACGATTAAATAATAGTATTTAGTATTGAGAAATGATATGTTTGTGCATGTCACAGATCGGCCTGTCTCTTACACTTCTCATCACAGTACTCATCCTCACCTGGTTACTGATCATTCACACCTGCACCTCATCAACACGCTCATCAAGCCACACTACAAAAGCACACACCTCAGCCTCAGTCATCGTCTGGTCTCGTAAATACGAAGTGGACTCTCTGTCATTGCCCTGCAATTATACTCTGCTTACCTGTTTGACTTACCCTCTCTATGTTCTCCAAGTGTCTCCTGTGATTTCTCCAGTACTCTGTGAATCTCCAGTACTCCCAGTCTCTGAGGTGTGTGCTCTCCAGTCTCTTCCCTGGAAGACAAAGATTACCATTGCTCATCAGACCTTCTCAGTGAACTTATCTTCTATCAAGATACTCACCTGCTTCACTCCAGTCCTCTTCCCCTCCTCTGATTTAATCTACAATAATAAATTTGATATACGTTTTACTTACCCTCTGTCTCCAGTCCATTCTGTCACAGAAGACCGGACCCTTACAGAAGATGAAGGCTGTGGATGCGCTGAGATGTTTGCGGCAGAGCGCTCGGAGGTTGGAGTGATATGCGGAGGATTTCCTTGAGCTCGCTAACCGGGTAAGCTGGCACGACTTGTTCCTGGGTGCTTGTTTTCTGCTGGGGCTGGACGAGAATACAATCCGCTGTGATCTTCCCGATTGTGATTACCCCTTGATCGAGCTGATTAATCTTGTCCTTTGGTTAAACTGTTCAGACTTCGAAGTGGAAGAAGTCAATGAGCAACCTAAAATTCCTCGTCCAGTACCCTCAGGAACAAGCCGTGTCTCGCCCACTCACCCCGCTTGGAACCTCCATATATCGCTCCAACAGCTCCTCCCACCTGCCAAAACCCAACCACCCCAGTATCCTCTCGAGCTCAACTGTCTACCTCAGCCCGTCAGTGCCGCAGCTTGCGGTGAAGTCAAGGCCGCCGCCGTCCACGGCTAGGAAGCCAGTGTTACCGCCACCTGCGGCGAGGACACGAGCGCCAGCCGAGCCAAAGACAAGAGCGCCAGCTGCGCCGAGATCACGAGCCCCAGCCGCACCGAAGACACGAGCGACGACCGCTCCTATGGCAAGCCCGCCGGCGGTTGCTACGGCAAGCCCTATGTATATTGAATGGCCCGCGCTTCCCAAGCGCTTTCCAGTGCCCGTGTCTCCAGAGCTCACTCCTGTGCCTACTCCTCGGAAGTGCCCTCCAGTAGCCGATTCTCCAGAGCTCACTCCAGTGCCTGCTCTTCCAGTGACTGTGCCCCCAGTACGCCTGCCAGTCACCGCGCCTCCAATGCGCTCTCCAGTGCGCCCTCCAGTGCCCGCTCCACGTCGGTGTCTCCAAGTCTCCATGCTTTCAGAGCGCCCTCCAGAGCCCGCTCCTCGCAAGCACCCTCCACAGCCTGCTCCTCGCAAGTGCCCTCCAGAGGCTGAGGGAATACTGGATATGGCGCTCCCCTCGGAGTTCTCAGCTCCTCTCCTCACCCCAGAACCTGCTCTGAGGAGCCCTCCTTCACCTCAGCTGGTTCCATCCATCTCCCCTGAGACTCCGCTGGTTCCGTCCAGCTCCCCTGAGCCTCCACTGGTCCCGTTCAGCTCACCTGAGCCTCCGCTGGTCCCGTCCAGCTCACCGAAGTCTCCGCTGGTCCCGTCCAGCTCCGCTCCTCCTGAGTGCCCACCAGAGCCCACTCCTCCTGAGTGCCCACCAGAGCCCCCTGAGCTGAAGACCTTGAACATTCCCAAGAAAATTTTTTTTTTGGGGGGGGCTATATAGTCATGGCCAAGTCAAGGGTGGGTAGGCTATGGGCCAAGATCACGGTCCCCGAACTGCCTGCTCTGCCATGGTCTCCTGGATCTCCTGCTCCACCATGGCTCCCCGAGTTACCGGATCTGCCCTGGAGGTCCTCCTTCACTCCACCCCTCCCCGGTGTTGTTATTACGGCTTGGGACGAGCCTTTGTGGGTGTTTGTGATGGTGATTTTATTGCGCAGCCAACAAATGCACTGAGAAGTGCTGTCATTGAAAATCACCCTTAACAGATGAACGGAGAGTATGACAAAGATATTATTTTCCTAAGCGGATTATTGTGAATATGAGATTGAGCTGAAGAATAAATGCTTCATCAGTATCAACAGAATACAACAGAAGGTATGATTTTTTCCTTGACATAACGTTATTGTTCTGTGTTATCCAAAAAAAAAAAAAAAAAAAACACGTCTTGAGAGTCCAAAATCATTCACTGCATGATGAAGCCTATTAGAATGCAGTTAGAATGCCCTTATAATTCAAGCAATGATGAAACAAAAAATATCCATGTATGAGTTTTGTTTTATATTGATTGCACAAGCAATGTACTTTTCTGAATATCAGCACATACTCGCAAGCACAAATGTATGTGCTATCAATTTTACATAACTGGTGTTCTGTTCCTTGAATGAATCTGTTTTCGAAGGAATCGACTGAGCCAGTGAATCAACTGTCTATTCAGATGGACTCACTTGTTTAGTTTCTAATTGAATAAGCCATTTTGAACGAATCATTTGATTTTAATGATTCAATAAATAATTTATTAAAACGGGGACTTGCTGCCACCTACTGGCAGTTTTATTGACATATTTATTTATTCATGGCAGACCTAAACAGCCAAGGTGCAAGCACGAAACCACATTCAGAAAAATATTGTTTAATTATCAAAATCCCTCCATTTCAGGCTGCAGAAGGGAAAAAAAATTATAAATAATAGTTCTTTTAATAAGGCTATTTTTTTTTCGTTAAATGAAAGCCTTTTTAAAAATGAGACAAATTTTGTAATCATTATGTAAAATTAGCCACATGACAACCCCCCCCCCCAATTTATATATATATATATATATATATATATATATATATATATAATTTTCATTTAGATTTCACAAATAATTATAAAGAAATGGCAGGTAACACACTGAAATGAAGTAGAAAGACTTAAATAATATGTTCTTGTTTAAATACATTTTCTTATTGCAGATAAAACTGCTTTGTACATATTTTGTTCTTATAACAACAGGTTCAGGTAATACTATAATAACACTATAACTTGCAAACAGTATCAGGAATATGCTTGCTCACTAAAACAACTTACAGAATAGTTTTGTCTAATAACAGCTTGTTTCTTTCCCAACCACAGTCTCCACTCATCACCACAACAGTAACCCTCAAAATAACTCCTAAATGTTAACTTAACAGTCACGTTCAGCACTAACAGCAATAACTCTGTGTCACTTTCCCAGAAACACTTACAATATAGTTATAGTTTTTCTTTCTTCTCATCCAGTTTCATGCAAAGTGAGATAGGAGCTGAAATCCCCTGCTAAATTTCATATTTATCTGTTTAGCCAGTTTCAATTAAATTGATTGCAAATCTGCCTCTGAATTGGTTAAGTACTCTCATTGTGATAACCATGTTAGATTAACGTTATCGCATCACTTTTTGATCAGTTACAGTAGATCAAACAGTATGCTTATTTTGATATGACCAACAGTAAATGTAAAGTCATTACTTAAAAAAAAAAAAAATGTTTATAATTTTTTATAAGTTTAACTGCAGTGTGTTATTCAGTACATAAAGTTAATTTATTTAAAAAATGAACAAAATTGTAACTTCATTACAAATGTGTAATTACAATATATTATATAATAATAAATTAATTAAATACATGATGTACAAGTTTCAAAAGAACTGACATTCAAGAATATTTTAGTTTTACATAAATGTTTGTCAGTACATTCAGCAGTACACTGACATTAGATGTAATTATGAATTACTGTACATATTACTGTACATATAAAGATGTACTTAAACTCTACTTAAGTGGGTCAAAAAAGCATTCTTAAGTTAAGCTAACAGCATGTCATATAAAATTTGATTATAATTACTTTCAAATGCAGTTAACATGTAATATTTTTGGATACTTAATTGCAAGTATGTGCTTTTAAAGTATATTGCTATTTTTATAAGTCTTTTTAAAAGTAGGCCAAAGTCTACTACTTTTTCACAAGGAAGTGCATTGGTCAAGTCAAATTAATTGAATTTATATAGCTCTTCACATTGCACATTATCGATAAGCCATTAATTGAGCAGCTCCATTGGAAAAAAAAAAGTATGCCTTAATATATTTGTGTGTAAACCCCAAGTTAGCAAACCAAAAGCAACTACAATATGCAAAGACGGACTAATAAGGTATTTTTACCTGGCACATGGGCGTGATGTGGTCACCTGACCAATCTAAGCAACCCATTCAGACCATTGACTTCTGGGCATGGGAATGTGCTCCTCATGTAGTAAGGGATCATGCTGAGAGCTCTTTGAATAAGTGTGGAGTTTTAGTGAAGAGCACTAAAACATACCTTCCTGTAGTAAAATCAGGATCCCAATGGATATCAGCAAATTTATGAAGCTAAACACTGCAAAAGTTTACATAGAGATTCTGTAGAGAGTAACAGCTGTTCTCCACTGTTCTGCATTAAATTACAAAAGGGGAAAAGGGGGCAATAAGGTCCGTGGTGCCCCAGCGCTCATGCTGGGATCCCCTTTTTGCCCTCTGTGTCATATATCACTGAGAGCTTTACTGTGAGATGAAGTCACTTCACCGTGGCACAGCACTTTTATTGCTTGTGCTACTAGATATTTTTCTAAGAGTCTCAGGAGCATGCTGGGTAAGAGATGAAGTAGCTGAGAAGTTCATAACTCTCAGGTCTCCGACTCAGCATGGAAACCCCTTTCAACTTCACAGAGCGAAAGACAGTGATGCAGTAGACATGATTCTGGGGAGAAACTTGTGAACAGTCTGTCTTTCTGATATGACGTTCTTTCTATTAACTTTCTCTCTGTGTTATACTCAAGAAAATATATCATAGTTTTCACAAACATTTTAAGCAGCACAACTTGTCACACTTGCAGAAAGGTAGAATAGAAGCAGGATACATTTGCAGTAGTAGTAACTTTAAAATAATAATCCAAAAAAAGAAACATGCTGAAAACGAGAAGAACTCAGGTGATAGAGCAACCCTACACAATACAGATGAGAACAGACAAAGAACATATTAAAGTGAGGGCTATGAATACACTACGGGAAAGGACTAAGGGAAAGGACAAGGAAAAAAAAAAACAAGGAACAGGTGGGGTTCATCAATTAACAAATGAGTAACTACAACATCATATGAACAGGGATAAAGGAATAATGAACTAACCAAGGCAAAGCAAGGAAGGTGTAGCTGCAGAGTCACCAAGACCATGGATTAGCCAGAGGGTTATAGGACTAAGGGAGATGACAGAGCCTGAGGGATCAGGACCCATGGTGGAGCTTAGGGAACAAAAAGCCAAGGTCGAGCCGGTGGGTTGATGGGGCAAGGTGGAGTCATTGGCTCAGAGGCTTGAGGTGGAGCTGGAGATTTGGACCGTGAAGTTTAAGGCCAAGCCAGGATGTTAGGTGAAATTATTATTATTACTATATTCTGATTTGTTTGGCTTCCTAAAACGCCTGTGTGAATGTAATTTAGACTGAGACAGTATGTCACAAATAAAAAGAGGATTAAATCCCTTTAAAATTTAAGGTGCAACTCAACTGACTTTTTTCTGACTTATGTTTTCTTAGTTAAGAACATGGGTTTGAGTGCTTAATTTTGAAATCTCAAAGTGCTTTAAATAGAATAATTTAACTTTAATTAAAACTTTAAATTCTTCATTTGTCTTTTTTTTTTTTTTAAATATTGCAATAAATATTGTATTGTGGACTTCATATTGTGATATTATCGCATCATGCGATTTTGATATTGTTTCATCCCTACACAGTTGACCAACACACACTCTACATAGTTATAAATAATTAGCCCAAAATGGAGATCCATTTAAATAATTATAAATGATTACAATTATTTACTGTACCATATATCAGTTGCTAGAAGTAATTGTAGCATAATTAATATTACAGTCAACTAACCTGTTTATCCAGCGAACATTCAGTGTAATCTAAGAAATATTATTTTCATAGCCACAGAAAATAACTTTCTTACAACACCACAGAAACTCATGAAAGTGTGCACAAATGCTTTATTAACTAAAACTCTAATAAATAACTAGTCTAAACAAACATATACACACATCACACATATATACATGGGTAGAAAGGGAAGTAAAAGTGAATGAATGAAACCATTATAGAAATTAGAGAACGAAGCTATGGAAAATGAGTCATGGAAAAGGGATGTACAGCTTACTACTAAACTGCTGTTTAGTTTATTTAAATGTATGATACTTGCATTGCCTTGGCTGTTGAACAGGCGTCTGGATGCAGCTTTGGATGAAAGTCTTGATGGTTCAACAGTTCAGTGGCATTGGAGTTGCGATTGAGCTTTTCTGGGTTGAAGAGCAACACCAAAACTGTTCTGACTTGGTGGTAGTTGGGAGGGTTGTGAAAAGTTACAACACGGCTTGATGCAACTTTGAGGTATTGATATCTTGCTTGTCTCCAGCCACCACGGACCCAGAGCCTGCTACAGGTCGTAAGTCAAAGCCAAATCTCTGTGGATTGTCAATCCTGGAGCCAGAGTCCACAGAATTGTTGAGCTTGCTAGACTAGAGCTTGCCGTTATGTCCATCAGAACTACCATCGGAGAAATTATTGATTCACCTGATTCCACAGAACCAGTCCCCAAACTTGTGCCCACCCTCGACTCTTTCCTGCTTCATCTGTTTCTGTGCAGCCCCATAGGTTCTCAATAGCAGCATTTCCACTGTCGGGCCAAAAGCGGGCATGCTAGTGCGTGCCATTTGTGTTTCCACTGTCATTTTTGGGGCTTGATCGTGCCTTGTCAGGGCTTCCTCAGGGCCAAGGGATTATTTGGCTACCAAAAACCTTGGGCCAAAGCAGGCCAGCTCGGGCTTGAGGAGTGGCTATCAACAAAGGCTGGAGAGCGTCAGTGCTGCAGATTATTTCATATAGTTAACAGTTATAACACCAGTATTAAAGACTTTTAAAATAATTTTAGCTCAAAACTCACTTGCAGACTGTGCAGCGAGTGTTTGAAATAACTTCTGTTTGAGGTCCGATGTGGATTATGCTTGCCATACAAGGCAGAAATATTTACAAGCCATGCAAAGGACTTATGCACGCTAGACATTACCATAGTAAACATGTTAAATACGACCGCTTGAAGAAATCAGACAAATTATATAGGTTATCACAATCATGTATTTATTTAGTAACATATGTTATCTGTCAATAATTCTCGTCTCTTTTTACCTGACCACCTGATGTTCATATTTAGCTCCGCATAGGCCTATATCATAAAATATATCATAATCATAGTTTTTGTTCGGAAGCTCCCTCTGCTACTCAGGTCATATTTTGATTATTATAGAAAATTATAGAAATTATCATTCTTTCTAACTGTGATGTATCCTGAGACTGCAAATAAACAGAAACAGGCGTGACTGAATAAGTGAGTCCTCTTCTGTAAAATAACGGTAAATACTACTTTATTTTTCGGACAAATTTTCAGTCCTGACAAATTAATTTATTATGATCAATGTATCACTTATCACAAAACTGGTAAAACACCAATGCTTTTGGATCTAAATCATTAAGTAAACAACAAAACATGCAAACAAATGGCCACTTTTATCATGTTTGTTTTGTGATTGCGCTAGCTCCAGACATTTATTTCTAATTAGTTTTCTGATAACTTGTCTTTGTTGGTGAAATGATGGTGTAGCATCACATTGTTCCTGAGAGGAGTGTAAAGGGTGGGTTTTAGTGAAGCGCTGCAGAGCTTCTGGCCCAACGGTGGAAACGCAGCATTATTTTGGGCTCGGTGCTACCCCGTAAACCTGGTCTTCTCCCTCTCAGGAGACCTAGACCTAGCCCTCCTTCCCACCTCCTGAGGTCCATCATCACCTCCCTTCACTTCCTTGTTGTTGCTGTTTTCAGAGCTGTTGGTATTATCTTGTTTTTTTATCATTTCCTATTTAGCTGTCATGGACACTGATTATGTTCTTCACCAGTGTATTGTTCTATAGTTAATTTTCACATGTACATATTGCCCTGTGTTTATATCTTGATTTGGTTGGTTATTATCACAGTTTTTTTGCATTCTCATTCTTATTATATAATCAGTGAAATTTATTATTTTTTATCAAAAAATATGCAATGTATTGGATAAATGTTTTGCCCAATCCTGCACAGTGTGATTGACAGGTTGAAAAGAAGTGAGATGTCTTTAAAAAGTGTTCCATTCATGGGTCTTATCGGCAGAGAAACAGGCAGGTTTACAACAGGATCCTATTAAATGCACTGCTCAACCCCCACATCAGTTTATTCATGTTGATTCCCTTATCCACAAAACACACTGTCTGTCTGCCTGTGTGTGTGTGTGTGTGTGTGTGTGTGTGTGTGTGTGCGCCACCCGGAAGATCAATCAGATTGATTACTCTCACGTGCTACTTAACCAGTCAAAATAAAGAAAAGCATGTATAGACAACATGCATAGAAACCAGCCTTTTGTGTTCATGACATTGTTTTTGGACACTACCATGACAATACCATTGTTTTGTTTTGTTTTGTTTTGTTTTTAGGGTCAATTAAAGTGTATTTTAGTCACTGATTAAAACATTGTTTAGCCTTGGGAAGTTTATATGAGATGTTTATTACAACTATGTTGTCAAATTTTCTTAGTTGTGTTTAACAAAACTGTATTTTAAAATGCAATGAATTGATTAATTTGATTATATACTACTACTATAATAATAACAAAGTCAATGAATATTAAATAAACTGTCTGGCTGCAAATATTTGTTGTCTTTAAATTCATAATTTAAACCAATTTCATTTATCAAAATTTATTCTATAAACTTATACAATATAACTTTCATTTACATTTTTTCCCCTTCCCTACACAGAAGTCATAAAGATCTGGAGATAACAGAATTTCATAAGACTTGTCAGACATGCATAGGGAAGAGTGAAGTCACTCTTAACCTTCAGTGTCTATTGTCAGCGGCTGATATATGATCTGGATTCAGTCCATCATCTCCAGTTAGTGCTGGTCTGAACTGCCTTCCAGACAGGAAAATGTGACACCAGCATTGTTTGCTTAAGCACTGACTTTACGCTTCAATAATTACTCAAGCATGTACAGTATCACAAGCTACAGTTACTCAATCCACTCCAAAGTCTGATAAAAGTTAAAAGTAAATTCTACCACTCAGTGCTAGCTCGTCATTCAGTGAGTCAGCCACTGACTCATATTATAACATTTTATTAAAAATAAATGTTTAAGAGTAAATAATTATATCTGAATCAAAATCAAACAGATTCTACTAATACATTTTAATATCTACTGTAATTAAATTACTCTTAAAAAGATTAAGATTATTTTGTTTGTTTTTAAAAAAAATCATCAAAAAATCTTTGTAGAAAAATATGTCACAGTTTCCACAAAAATAGAAAGCAGCACAGCTGTTGTACCATTGATAATAATCAGAAATTGTTCTTGAGCAGCAAATCAGCATATTAGAATGATTTCTGAAAATCATATGACACTGAAGACCAAGTAATGATGCTGAAAATTCAGCTTTACTTTCATAAATATAACAGGGATTTTATTTTTAATTTGACAAGTTCTGTCATAAAAAAAACTGTTTTTCTAAGTAGCAGCTTTGCAGTAGTAGTAGAACTACTGTACACAAAATTATGGTAACAGAGCTTTTAAAATCATCGCTATACTGACAAACATAAAACATTATAGATAAACTAATAATTTTTAGGGTTTTAATGGTGAGGCCATTATGCATCATTCATGCAATTGTTCATTGTACTTTAAAAAATAAAATAGTTACAGGGTAACAGTGACAGAAATGGCATGGATTTGGGTCTGTATGAATTATCCTGAAGTGCATTACCTCTCTAAGGTAGTAAAACAGTGTGAACAAGAGTGATATAAAGAAAAATATACACCTCCATCTTTGTCTGTGTTCAGCTTTAGATCAGATGACAGATGACTTGGTATATTTCCTAGGTAGCTAAATATAGGTCAGTCCTTTCTAGCAGCATGAGAGAATAGTTTCTCTCTCTTACACACACACACACACAGTGACTCTAGAGGACTGCTGAGCTACACTTGCAGAGCAGGTGACTGGATGACGTACGCTGGATCCTTGTGAGGGCAGTTTCCACAGCAGAATACTTGATCGCAGGCACGTTGCTCTGGTGACAACGTGTGAACTGGGAAATCTCAGATGGACTCCTAAAGAGACACTTTTAATTCACTCGGTACACATTCAACATCTAGTTGAAAAATAATCAGTTAAAAGACTGAAGCCCTTTTCAGGATTTAATATTGCTGGCTTTCTTTTTAGACATTGCATGGGGTGTAAGGTTCATGGTTACAACAGACAGGTTTACACAAGGGCTGTTTAGGGAGCATTTAATCTCTCACCCGTCAGGCGCTCGCTGCCTCCAGAGACACGACTGTTACAACTGAACTCCACAACTATGCATTGCTCACTAAAGAGCAAACCTTCGTCTGTCTGTACAAAGTACAGTGCGGTTCCTCTGGGTTTAAGTGTGTTATTTGCTGAGTCAGTGGCCACATTCGGTGCAGTGTTTTGTGTAACCTGGCCATAGACACTTAAATAAAGAGACAACAATAGCAGAGATGCCTCTGGATCTCAGGTTCGCCGGCAAAGAAAAGCTTATGTTGCATCACAAAACCACAGGGAGATAAATTTTTCGAAGCTTTAAGAATACTTTTTGTGTGCAAATAAAATGATGATAACATAATTCATTTAACAAGTCTTCTCCCTGAGTTGCCGTCTTCCATAAACGTTGTTTAAGTTCAGTAGACAGCACAGATCCTGAACGTAAACAGCGCTGATTACATTGTTTACGTTCAGTGAATACTCTCCAAAATGGCGGAAGATGGTAACTCGGGGGAAGAATTGTTGAATAAATTATGTTATTATTGTTTTAAAAAGTATTTTCGTAGCTTCGTGAAATTACGGTTGAACCCCTGATGTCACATAGATTATTTTACCGATCTCTCCTTGCTGTGTTTCTGAACCTGGGAATATTGCAGTTGCATTGCTGTCTATGGAGGGGTAGAGAGCTCTCAGATTTTATCAAAAAATATCTTAATTTGTACTCCGAAGATGAACGAAGGTCTTACGGGTTTGGAACGACATGAGGGTGAGTAATTAATTAGGGTGAACTAACCCTTTAAGCTAATATGTATGGAAGCTTGTTTCCTGCAACTATCAAGGAAGGTCCGAAGATGAAGGACGATTAAAAATACAATTTTTTTTTTTTTTTTT
>SCHK01371446.1:0-13691 GCA_004124795.1 Poropuntius huangchuchieni | reverse complement strand
CAAATACACATAGGAATGTTCTTTTTTGGGGGTGTCTGATGGCCCCTTTAAATCTGCAAAAACAATAATGGGTACAATAGTGTTCATCAGTTGTAGCCTACCCTTTAAAGTCTTTAAATCTGAAGGTCTGTTTAAAGTGGCCAGTTTTAAAGGGGTAGTTTGTTGCTGTTTGTTTGCTCACACTCAGGTCATCCGAAATGTAGGTGACTTTTTTTTTTCTCGAGTCGAAGAGTAAAGAAGATTTTATGGCTGAAACTGTTTCCTTGGTGAATCATACAATGTGTTAAGTCAGTGACTGCACATCTTTAGGAAGGTGAAAAAAAACCCCATCAGGGAATACAAAATTAATACCTATAGCTCCAGATGATATATTGAGGAATTAATGAAATGATCTGTGTTTTATGGATGTTTTTTGGATGTATGGATGTTTTATTTGGAAACATCACAATGTTTTTTTGTTTGTTTTTTCTCTTATTTCAGTTAATGTCATAAAACTAGCAAGCTAAACTATTACTGAGTGTCATGCAAACATGGCTGAAGACACGAAAAGAGGAACAGACAAAACAATTCAACTGAGTGAGCATAAACCACATCAAAAGAACCACTCATTGTCAAATTTTGACATTGCTTGTAATGACTTTTAAAAGCACATATAGTGATGTGTGAAACGGATCCTTTGGAAATGTCCAAATCAGTAAAGCCATTGCGTCACAAAACAATTCACTGTTTCAAAGTGGTCTAATCGTATCGCACATCTGGAGTCATTTCATTTAGGTCGGGACTTCGGAGCGGTCTAGTGATTCTTTTGATCCAGACCAGATCTTCAGAGCAGGTTCATGAATCATTTTGTGAATTTAAGATTCGCATTACGCAGTCTGAAATGATAGTTTGTGATTTACAGTAGGTCAGAACTTCAGAGTGGTTTTGACTCAAGTTGCTGTGGGATCGCAAATGTTTGATTCAGAACAGGACTTTAGAAACACGTCATGATTAGATAGATTTGTTTCATATACTGTGCAAAACAAAACATCAAACTATAAAGATAAAAACAAAACAAAGAAAAAAGTAGTATACACAAAAACAAATCCCTTAGGGAAATTAACCATGGTTTTATTAAAAAATAAGTAGTAATTTTTTTATTGTATAGGCTAACCAGAGTTTTACTACAAATACTACGGTTAGTGTAGCAAAATATTGGTTGATTGTGGATTCCATGGCTTTACTAAAGTAACCATTTTGAGACAGATATGCAGTTTTCACAGCTTTAGGATTTTCAACTTTGAGACAAGCGATTTAGAGCCAGATTTTTGTTTATGTATGTGAAATTTAGCTAGCAGGAAACACACATTAGGCTAATTACTGTAGCTTAAGTATTTCCCTTTATTCTCCTTTGAGTAGTCAAACAATCCAAAGAAAATAGAACATAGAAAAATAGAAAGAAAAGTCACTTAAAATAAGAAAATTAGATTAGATGAACATTGACAAAACATGTGAATGACATCTTCCTCAGAAGAGTGATAAAAACGTTAACTCACTTCAATATCTAACTTATTAGGCTATAATTACGGGGGCTCATCATGCGACACGCAGCAGCCTCGATAGCACTGTATAACTGATAAAGGTTTATATTTTATTTAGGCCTATTTTTTTCTGTTTTGTTTGAAATATTCCCAAACATATTAACTCTATCATGAAATATCTTGGATTATCGATTCTCAAATATGTGTACTGTAAATGCATTTTGCACCTTTGTAGATTATGTTAGTTGATCTATAATGGGTGATGGGCAGATTATCCTAGTCTAATCTATTAATTTCGCATTAAAACCATTTTACTTAAGTACCTGATATGGGTGTCATGCCTTGAACTATTTTAATACGTCTGACTTTGTATTTAATGTGAATTTAATAAAACATTGTGTTTATACCATGAGGTATAAAAAACAAAACCAAAAAAAAAACAGTATTGGCAAAAAAAACTAGATGAGTAGATGATTAAGAAGGAATCTGAGGTAAAGAGAAGACTAGGAAATTCCCTTTCATAGTTTTAGTTCATGTTGGTTTTATTGTAAATGGAGTTGGAAGCATAGATGATAGATGCATAAAATACAACTTTCTGAGTTTAAACAGTCTGAGTAATAGTCTCTAAAGAACAATGCTCGACCTGTCATTTCCAAATGAAAGAGAAGCAGTGGGCTGTTTTGAAAATTACCCTTGAGGAGCTTGAGACTGTCTGAAAGGTGAAGAGTTCTTTTATATGAGAACTGAAAGTTGGCTCAGAATCCTGTCAACTCGGCAAGTTCAGTGTGTGACAGTTCATTGAGTTCAATTTTCGGTTTGAGGATGATGTTTATTGAAGTGTCAACCGTCCACAGGAATGGAAATGAAAAACAAAAGGCACTTTCCAGGAATAGGGCACAAAATAGGGCCTGAAACTCCTAAAAAAATAAGTCTTTTTTTAAGACTCAATCTTCAGACACACAGTGAAATATATTTTTGAAATTGCAAACGTATTTATTTTCAAATATCATATACCATTATGTTACAAAAGAATATATTTCAGGGGAAGATAATACATTTCCAATCTTGCAGTAGCCTACAATTTAGGCTAAATGCAAATGTGGATGGAATAGCTTACTAGAATAAGTTATTTGTTCACACATGCAAATAAGTCAACAAATATATTATTTTTCAAATATATTTTATAAATATACACACACACACACACACAAAAACAATATAAAAATATTGTTATAAAATGTCTTTTTAGATATATTTAGGCAAAAACATTTCTGCCCATTTTTTGTATATTTTGAAATACAATTTTAAAAATGTATTTGAACATTTATGTTTTTTTTACCATATGGGATGGTTGCAGATTTAGCATAAATTAAGTGATAACTCAAAAAAGTCAAGCTTGTTTGTGACCAAATGCTGGTTTGAAGTTATTGATACATTTATTTTTATGCATAAACAATATTAAAACATTTTTTGATAGTTATAGTACTCTGAGTAACAAGGTTGAAGAATAAGCTTCAATATTTGTTATTGTTATTTACATTTTCTGTCAAAGCAATCATATTGCATGATTTTAATGTATACATTGAAGAAAGTTGCATACAGTCAAGAAAGACTCCTGATCTGAATCTGCCCACCATTTTAAATGGGGTATGCAAATTTTGATGTGTTTAAAACCAGCTACATGTCATTCTAGGATAATTTTACACTAGATAACAGGATCGCTGCCACTATGGGACAGAAATACAGTAGGAAAGTGGCAAAAAGAGAGCCTGACTATAAAGCACATTTATCAAGTAGCTCCATAACCTGTGGCTGACTCAGAGCTTAGCACCGTAACAAGGACAACTTGTTTTGTTTCCACTGCCCACTTAATTCATGGTTCCAATGTGTGACCATACATTACAGTATATTTTGAGAATACAGCTGGTTGGCAGGTCTGAGTAATCTACGTCAGAGGTAGGAGTGCTGAACAATTTTGATGCCTGTTGTGTTCGACCACACGCAAACATAGAGTTATTAAGATGACAGGATAACAGCTAGTCAGCATATTATTTCTTTTTACAGTTTTTCTGGAAACGTACACCCACATTCAATGTGCCACACGCAACCCGATCGAGACACTTAATTAATAAACTTGTGTTTGTGATATTAAATGACACGCATAGCTCAAATAGAAACCATGAAGTAGCTTCGCTGCAAGCGCTTACAGTATATGCATCTATATCTCTTTAAGGCAGGCATGAACTTGAGCTTGTGTGTTTGCCTCTTGTCAGGCTGAAGTGATTCAGAGTGAGTGCAGGCTCAGTTGTAAATAAGCCTCTGGCTACAGTCAGCGCTGCCAGTATGCAGGAGGATACCTGCCTGCCAGACAAGCCCCTGTTACACTTTAACCTAAAGATGGAATTGAACTAGGGCTGTCACGATATCAGATTTTTCACTACATGATTATCACAGGCAAAAGAAAAAAATAAAATAAATAAATAAAAAGATATATCATAATCTAAAACAGTCTTGAAGAAAAATAAATAAATAAACAATGCTAGAATTCAGATTCATCTTTATTTATTTATTTTTTTGTGTGTGTTTCTAGCCAATTAACACCAATGCATACAAATTATATTCTTATTATATTATATTATATTATATTCATCATTTTCAACATTGATAATAATAAGAAATAATTCTATATTCTTAAGCAGCAAATCAGCATATTAGAATGATTTCTGAACGACTTGTCACACTGAAGTGAGAAAATTCAGGGTTGCCATCAGAAAAGTAAATGATATTTTAAAATATATTTGAACAGAAAACCCTTTTTTTTTTAAATAATAACATTTCACAATATTACTGTTATTACTTGTACCATACTAATGATTTCTGAACGACTTGTCACATATATATACATATATATACACATATATATATATATATATATATATACTAGATTTTTTGAGTTTTAGTTTAAACACTTTCTTTGCCTTCTAAGGTGCTGCCTATAAAGTTTGAAAAAGAAATAGTCTCAGCCTCTTGTATTCTGGAATATATTATTCCTAACCATGACCTGCAGGCATTCCATGAGGTAACAACGTAATGCCGTTCAGTATACACAGAGCAAAGCAGAAACAATAAGGGAAAGAATGAAAACGTTAATCTGTATTGTCCACATAGCGAAATGTCGGATGGCACGCACAAACACCACTCTTCGTCCGCCTTATGTCAGAGCAGTCAGCCAGTCTCAGCGCAGAACATTAATGCACTCCAGATAAACCACAGCAAATAGACCACAGCAAAGACTTGACGAAATGTTATATAAAGCCACAGAAAAAACACCTATTTCTCGAAGGCTGCAACTGTACACTGCCTTCAAACAGAATTCAGCGTGTCTATGGATTTATGGGTCCCAGCAAGTGGTCTAACGGGCCACGGGGGTGGACCTGCTGAGCCACTGAGTGGCAGCGTGTTTTAGGTAAGACTTTTTTTTTTAAGTAGTAAGAAAGTTATTTTACAAGTCTGGGAGCAACAGCTGAACAACACTTGCAATACATTAAAATCTGTGCCAGTAACTACTATATCCAAAAGGCATTATGCACAGAACATCACTCCTGAGGCAGTGACCTCCAAACTTGTTTGCAGATGGCTTCCAGGGGTGCTCTGTTATTCCATCCTCCACGCTCCCTATTTTTGCACTTGTCAATAGGAAGAACTCTATATTCGTTCACACTTTCTAGAGTTTCCAGATTCCATTGTGAGCCCAAGTTGCTCAGCTGGCGTGTTGACGTGGCGTTAGTTTCCTAATAACTTATGAGAAGGTATCTTGAAAATAAGTGTTTTTGTTATACTGCACTGGCAGATTCTCATTTTTTCTTGTTTATATTTAAAACAAGTGAAAAAAAAATCTGTAAGAGCAGTATAAAAAGTATGAAGATACGTCTTATGCATTGTTGCTTCTAAAGTAAATCCATTTCATTTTTAGGATTATTATATCCTTAACAGAAATACTCAAGGAATTTTTTTCTTAAATCTTTTTTTAATAAAACTGTATTTTGCAGGCGTTTTTGCCAGCACATGCACATAGATTGTCATAGTCATTCTCAATGCAAACATAAGTTTAACTTTAACAACAGAGTTCACCAAGTCAAATAAAATTATTTATATAGCACTTTTATACAGGCTGTATCAAAGCAGCTTCACAGTAATAAACAGGAAAATAACAGTATTATTGTTGCAAAGTGAAATGAAAGCAATTTCAGCTATAAAGCAGCTCTAAAAAGACAATAGTGGCATTATACAAGTTAATTTACTTCAATTACACTGTCAGTGTTGCAAAGTTCATTAGCTATTAAGCAAACTCAGTTCAAATATAAAACAGCTCTACAGATGATTCAGCTCATGTCAGTTCAGTGTTTATTATATGGAGTATCTAAATCGTTAACAACCCATAATTTTGTAAAAACTGCATTTCATGAGCTTTTCTTTTGCCATTTCAGACTTAAGGGAGTCAGGCAGGCGGGCAAAAAAAGAAAAGAAAAAATCTCTGCTTGTCTTAACAAAAGCCATAGAGACTTTGGGGTGTGCTCTTTTAACCCATACTAGCTATACTGTGCAACATAATAGCATCTACTTGATGGGCAACTTACAGTAACAACACCCTGGCATGACTGTGGCGTGTTTCGGTCGAGAAAACGTAAACATGTAGTTATAGTTGATTTTCTATTAAACACATGCACCAGAGGCGTATGAGGATCCCTTAAAATATGTGCCGTATCCATTTCCGGAAACCCAATCAATTTGTTCCGGCAGAAATTAAGGCCTCTGTGATCTCTCAAATCCATGCGAATCCGGCAGACAACAGAGTTTACGTGATGTCGATTTATTTGTGAGAAATAGCTTTGTTTTGGTCCGAAACGTCAAAACAGCGGTTAGATCGCTCCCCGCTCGCTCCCTCAGAGCTTGGGGTAAAAATAAACCATGATCTAGCGGGGGCAATTGGTGGATGCATGTGTGGATCAAATGATGAGATGAGAGACAAACTACACCTTAATGTTCGAACCTGACCGGTGTTTAAAATTCTTTTCCCATGACACTGTAATGTAATGCAGGGGGACCAATCAAGAGCTTATTATGCTACACTCATCTGAGTCATTATCGCTGTAATCAGTATTTATACACAAGTGGCTTTCTCGCTCGCTCTAACGCTCTCGCCCTCTCCCTCTCCCTGCACTTTGTCGAAACATGCAGCTCTATCTAGATCTCATGCATGAAAAGAGATCTAGTTCCCTTTGTCGAGGCTTGTATCTCCCAGGTCCCCGAGAGCTTGTTCGAGCATTACATCATGCGCTGGAACAAAGACACGCTGGGATGGGCTGGGTAACGGGAAGGGATGGAGGTTGGGCTGGTGCTGAGATCAGGTTTTTGGGAAAAGTCATGGGAAGTTGGGGAGGGGGGGAAGGAAGTAAAGAAAGAACAACCTAAATTAGTGTGGGAGCAGATGGAAAAACGAAGCCCTCACAAATCCAGGTAAAGCTGGTCGGTGAAACAAGCTGCTTTTAAAAGCTTCCACGCCGACTTTTACGAGACCTGGACATGTACGACCGTTTGCAGTCAGATATTCCGCAACAGAGCTGAATGATCATCACATGGGCGGACATGAAGGGGATGTTGCGTTTTCAAGATGACGCTGAGACTGAGACTTCAACGGGCAGACATATTTCCAAAACACAGCAGACAATTAGTTGGTTTCATAGTCGTTGCGCATCTGTGGTTTGCTCCGAGGAGGCTTTAGACTCATTCAAGAAGGTTAAACACGACAGCCAGGAAACATGTTTAGACTCCAAACCCTACTGAAATACAACACTTCATGAGATTTCTTTGTCCACAATTCAATAAGTTGAAAATTAAATTTGTTCGACCGATTTTAGGTCAACATCATGAATGATCTAACCAAAATGTTGGATCTTTCAGCACAATTACATGAGCTAATTTTTTTTTTTCTCATCATAATGGTATGTATTAGATTTCGGATTCAGATCTGATTTCTCATAATTGCCTCAATCTGATTTTTGGATCCGATACAACATTTTTCGCAGGATTATGATAAGATGATTAGTAAACGTGGCTTGAGGCTTATACCTTTGACTTGTAATTTTATTATTTGGCTTCTACGCAGGCCAGCTTAATTTACGCAACCGCAGGATTGTAAAACAGCACTGGTATTATCAAATATTTTTATGCATGTCTCAGTGTCCCAGTCAGGAGGGTTAGATGACAAGAATGGCCTTGTGCACTTGACCTGTGAGGTTGTGTGTGCGCATGTTAGCATGCCAGCGTATGCATGCCTCGTTCTGGGATTGACTTGACGCTCTTGCAGATACTCAAATTTCTTCATAAATCCTAGCGCACTCCACCTCTGGGTTCCCCTGCACCTGGCACTGGGAGATCAAGCGCCACATGAACCCTTAATTCCAGGAATGATGGCCTTGTGGGATTCAGCCCCATCGGAACATGGGAGCTCGTCGGGTTGCCTCTCCGAAAGCCACCAATCAGGTAATAATCCTCTAATGCCTGCAGAGCTAATCAGCCTCCACGCCAGCACCCGCTGCCAGGCCTCGTTGCTGCTGTTGGCATCGGGTTCTGGCTGAAGTTTCCGATGGACTTGACAGCAGCAGGGCTTGTAGGATCACGCGTGTAGGACCACGCTTGCTAACTCTGCTGTCTTGTGTTGTAAAACAGTTCACTTAAAAATGAACGTTCTATAATCATTTTCTCACCCTTTTGTCGTTCTAAATAACTTACTTTCTTCAGTGGAACGCAAAAAGTTCCAAAAATGACAAACAGCACCATAAAAAAATTCTATAAGACTTTTGTGTTCTATTCCATGTCTTCTAAAGACATCTGATTGCTTTGTGTGAGGAAAGATCTGTTCCTCACACAAAGCTGTCAAATTGCTTCTGAAGACTTTACATATACTGTAGCACACAAGTTCTATAGACTATTATGTGCCTACTTGTGTTTCTGTGGCATGTTTAACAGTAGTGGGTTAGATTTCTAGAAAATGCATAGAACAAAACATAAATGTGATGTACATTATATCCTTCCTGTAGTTCAAACAGTACAGCACAGCGATAACAATGCAAAGGTAATGAATTCAGTTCCCAGGGAAAGCAAGCACTGATCAAATGTATACCTTGAAAGCAATGTAAGACATTTTGGATATCTACCAATATCTACAAATATCTACCATATTATCTTCTTCCTGTTGCTGAAACAGTAGGACACAGTGCTAACATTTCCAAGGTCAAGGTTTACCAAGGTTCGATTTCCAGGTAAAGCAAAAACTCATAATGCGTACCTTGAATGCAAAATGTTGCTTTGAATAAAAGCATCTGCCAATTAATAAATGCTACTTTATGTTTTTTTTTTATATAACCTTTTTGGTACCCAACCTTGTCTTTTTGTACTACCACGTTGTCAAGCAACAAATGGTTTTAAACATCATATAGATACACAAAAATAATAAAAACAAGAAATAGTTTGTTAATGTTTACATAATCTGTTCTTAGAAATAGGTTAGTGTTCCTTGAAGATTTGAATGTTGTAGACAGCGTAATCAGATCCCTTTTCTCATTTACTCACCTTCTAGTCACACATCTTTATCTGTCATTCAAGACACTGGTATGTCGACAGGTCTTTTGCAGTGCATGATGAAAATCCTTTACTAGGAATCTACCACATCATCACATAGTGGGAGTGGAATATTTGTCTTATACCAGCCTAAAGGTACATTTAATCGTTTGCACATATGGATTTAGACATGGACATGTGTGTGGACTATTGCTTTGTTCCAAAACCTGATGAGCTGCCCACATACGTAGGCAGCATTTTAGGGTGTCACAGGCTCCAAAATGTAGGCATCATGATTTTGAGGCCTGCTTTTGACCAAATGTACATGTATCCTTCACAGATAATGCAATCCCTGGTCAATATATCCATGTTTCCAATCAGCCACTTATGAGGTTAATATAGTTAATATTAGAAAGCAGAAAGCATTCAATATGTAAGCAGTAGACAGCGAGGCAGCTAGGTTTTGGAACTGAGCCTGCACGTGATCATATATTTATCTCATATTTTACTGCTTCTTGGGTTTATAAGCTCTCAAAAGGTACTTGAGAAAAGAGGCCTAAAGTGGGTTGAAAAAAATCCAGTCTGGCTCCAGATGCAAATGAAAAATGGATAACAGTTCAACTGTCTCTAATGTTCATTGTTTGGAGAGCAGAATGTGTTTAAGATTAATATCTACACATATATAAATGCAGGACATTCTAAAGTCATGCAATGAATCTTCAGAAGGTGGGCTCGTTATTCCCAGGCCACACACTGCGCTCCGTATTAAACTAATATCAGATCAAAGGTGGACAATTCATCAGTCTTCAAAGGGTCTGTCATTTTAAAAAAAATCGACCGTCATGTACGTTCACAAGCTGCTGAGCGGTTGGCTTTGGCAAGATACGTCAAGCAAGAGCGAGAAATGGCGTTAGATTCGAAAGACAGTGATGGTGCCATAGACTTCCTGCCCTACTGGCAGAGAACTTTATGATTTGGCTCTTTGACTAAAGCAGAACAAAACATTATTGCACAAACAGATATAAAAGTATTTAATGACAGGATTGGAAAAGCCATTACCGAGAGTAGAAAAGGCAAAAACGAAAAAAAAAGAGGGAAAAAAAAGAAAATGCTGGAATTGCCAAGGAGAAGATGAGTAATCCACTGTATGGCCAACTGAAAATATTAAAGACATTGCTAATATCCCACAAGTTTAGCAAACGTAAACACTGACGGGGGAAAAAAAGTGCATACTTTATTAGCCAGCCCGGAAAACCACAAGAAAGACTGGCTTAAACTAACATATCCTAGCCAAGGAACACTGGACTGTGAACACATCAAAGAAAAAGAACGACTACAAGAAGAGGTAATGATTATACAAACAACTGAGATCAGGCGTTCACACTCTGCTTTACTTTAAAGGAGGTCAAGGAATTAAAGCATTGTCAGGTTTGGTGTCAGCTTAATTAACTTGTTCCAAAGTCTTTGATTATTTGAGGATTTCTTTTGTGATATTTTATGAAGGGAGTATTCCCTACAGTGTGTTTATCGTGTTTTTGTAGGCTGATTATGAGACAGAGACCTGGCAACAAGTCCTGACTCGTCCGTGACATTGATTTGAGCTCTTGAGTACGTCCATCCCATTAGCCAAAGGCCTTTGAAAATAAATGCTGACTACACACACTTGCTTCTCGGAATCGGAGGCTTTTCCAAACACATTTACATCTTGCCGGTTCAGAAAGTCTTTATACGGACTTAGACTAAGAAATGAACAGGTATTGTCGTTCAATACGACATCAATGTGATTCAGACAATCACATTTAACTGTTGGCCGCCAGACTCACTGCCATTTTTTTTCTCAAGCATCTGCTGAAATGCATAAAGTCGGGGTCAATTTCACGCTGGAGGCTTTAAGTCTGCATGATTAAATATTTCTCTCAAAGCTGTCATATATACAGTAAGGAAGACACAAAAATGCACATTTGAAAATTATTAAATTGCATTAACACTGTTTCATAACCAGAAACTACAAATAAAGTAATACAATTATACAATAATTACACTGCGAAAAAATTCATGCTAGTTACTAGTTGATTTACTTTAAAGTTGAGAGCAATTTAGAGAAATATGTGTTTGGTGAAAGTACTATAATTCTTTGTCACACAGACACCAAATATAAACAAGGTCACAAAATGTCATGTTCAACGTAGCATTGGGGTTAACCACAGTGAGACCCACAATCAGAGAGTTTCTTGTTCCGTGCAACACATTTGAGAGATCCCTCAGGGCTTTAGAGAAGGCAGCTGTTTAACTGGTTCACGCGGGGCCTGTCAGAAACACACAGGCATTAGTTGCCATCCCCTCTTCATCATATGGAGCTGTGCAAGCACATTAGTTTTCTGGTGACAAGCAATGGTAATTTGAGACAGATATATGGGTGTACATTTGAAACCAGGGTTTGTAAACATTTCTTTCTGCAGATCTGCAGCATGCGTGCAGGTGGTGGTGCAAGATGCATTGCAGAGTGTTGAAAATCGAGTTGCAGCAAAATAACAGCACTGGAATCAAAGGTCATTCCATCAAAGGATTAACACAATATTAGTGCACAATTTTGCAAGCTTAAATTGAGTTATTTTCAGCCCGATTTCACGGCAATTCATACATATTTTAGAAGGTTGCCAATTCGTACAAATTCATACGATTTTTTGCTAAATCGTACGTATTTCACGAGTTGCACAGTTCGTATGAATTTGTACGAATGATGTACACCTAACCCCGCCATCACTCAGATCATACAAAATCGTACGAGTGAGGTCGTACGAATTAGCCACCTCGTAAAATACATACAAATTGCTGTTATTTTAGTTACTTTAAATTTATTTTAATTTAATATAATTTACATATTTTATTAAAATATGATTTTATATTATGCTTTTTAAGATATTTCTATACATATTTCATAAATGCATGCATTTACTATATTTCAAATATTTCCATAAAAACTTTGCCATGATAACATGCATTGTCCAATTCCATTTTATAAAATAATAGCTAAAACAGGATGATTTATCTGACTCATCTCACCTATTCCTAATGCCATTTATTTATCCCCAAATACTAAGCTGTTTACCAAAACTACTAGTCATTTAAAATAACATACCGAAGAGGACATTACATAATTGAAGTATACAGAGGAGCCATGTTCAAAAGTTAATACTGTTTGTGTTGATTTGATTTCAAATGTCATTTGTTGTTTTTCTCTCTTACAATATTTATTAGTCATAATATTCCAACTTAAATACAATACTTGTTGCACTTGAACAGCATTTTTGTTAAAGTGATGCAGTGGTTAGCACTTTTTAGTAGGATTTTAAATATGCAGTTATGTATATAATTTAAATAAAATATTCTATATAATTACATTTTTGAAATGACTACAAATTGCATAATAGAAAAGGCACCCGTTTCATAGAATTACTCTCACATCTGGAATCCAAGTCACTGAAAAAGTGGATGGTCCAGACATGAGAAGGCTGGTCATGTGATCCCTCTCCAAGTAGAATCAAACAGGCTTCATCTCACGTGTACATCATTCTAATTACATTAGTCAAAAGTGCTATTCATTTCTTTATGTGTAAAACCTTTTTTAATGAGAAAAACATTACTAAGTGCACCTTTAACCTCTGCAGTGCTTGAGAGCCAGAGAGGGGAATTAAAAATCATGAGAATAACACAGAGGGGGGACGGAGAGAAAGAAAGTGAGAGCATACCATTTTTCTTTTGTGGTTATGACTGAGAGGCCCACAAAGTGGGAGATGAAAGGAGCAGACGGGAGTCACACACATGCACTGTGACAGAACTCCACAGGGGTGGGGACACGCGCCGGGCACGTCAACTCACATCGCGTGAATACGAAATGCGCGAAGGGAACAAAACTGCAGACAAAGTTCAAAACTGTGGCGATAAATTAAGAAATTAAAACGCTAAACGTGCCAGCGACCACAACAGAGAGGAGCCTCTTCTAAAGGTGGGGTACATTTCCCTCCGGCCCAAGAGAACATTCATAACCTGAATAGTTTATGGAAAAAACTGAAAAAGTTTGGCAGATTTACACCATGGCGAGATATGAAACTAATGGAGAACAATTCCCTACTGAACCTGATCCAGTCTTTGTTTACATGATAATAATGTGCTAGAGCTTTGCTAATGCATTGTTTAACTCATTTCACATGGGAAACCCATCTTTCATGACTCTCTCTGAAGTCTTTCAGGTTTTTCAACATCACTTTTTTCTAGATCAGTTTTTTTTGCAAATATTCATTTCACACACCTGCTGAAAAGACCAGTTTAGACTAGTATGACTTCTCATTTGATTTTTCTAGTTAGTGCTCTTTTGGTTCTTGTCTAACTGGTGGACCCTGACAGCCATGCTGTTTTCCAGCAAAAGATTATTAACCTGGTTGGCCAAGAATATTTTGCTAGTTAAAGAGATAGTACACCTTCAGTTGCTTGTCCCTGATTGATTTTATAGTAAGGTGTCCTTGTTACAGTGTAATTATACATTTAAGTACT
>SCHK01371334.1:0-11409 GCA_004124795.1 Poropuntius huangchuchieni | reverse complement strand
TTTTTTTTGATATATCACAATAGAAATTTCATTTTAGGCAGAAGTGTTTCTTTAATGTCAAATATAATGTGAGCTTAATGGCATTTTTTAAAATCAACGTTAATAGTATGTGTAAAAATGTGCATTAAAATATTTGTGTGGTTTTTCTAACACTATCTCAAGCCAATTCATAACTATTTTACATTTTGGTGAATTGGTGACTAATTGTATCTCATTCCTATGTTTTTGTATGATGTGCTTTGCCTCACTGGTCCTGTGATGTGACATATATTTTAAAGTAGCCTACCATGTATTTCAATTGATATGATTTAAAAAATAAAATAAAATGAAACTATTTAAACAAATAGTATAACTTGTCATACTGCAGGACTATGATTTAAACAAAATTAATCTAAAGCAGGGGTCCTCAACTCTGGACCTTGAGATCTACTTTTCTGCAGTGATTAGCTAAACACGCTTACCTGCAAATTTGTAGTAATCCTGAAGACCTTGATTAGCTTTTTCAGGTGTGTTTGATTAGGGTTGGAGCTAAACTCTGCAATAAAGTGGTTCTCAAGGTCCAGAGCTGAGGACCCCTGATCTAGAGTTCATTAATATCATTGATTTTTGTAGTTTTTCATGTTGTAGATGTAGCTAACATTTACATTTTTGTTGTTTGAGTAGAAAATGCAAGAATATCATTGGCAAGACATCCAGATTCGATGAATCAGTACCACCATGATGTATGGGCAAGTTCTCCACCATCAAGGCAGGGAGGAAGATCTTGTTAACCTCAACGTTGGAGGCACCCAGCACAAGGTGGAGCGCTGCGTTCTGCTCCGGTTCCCGAACGCGCGTGTGGGTCAGTTAATCCAGTGCTGCAGCGATGCCGCAATCCTGGAACTGTGTGACGACTACAGCCCCGCTGATCAGGAATACTACTTCGACAGGAGCCCGCAAGTGTTCCACTGTGTTCTCAACTTCTACCGTACAGGACACTTTCATGCTCTGGAGGAGCTCTGTGTGTTTTGCTTCAGTCAGGAGATCGAATACTGGGGCTTTGGTGAGATGGATCTGGAAGCCTGCTGTCTCGAGTGGTTCCTTGAGCGCAAAGATGAGCGGGAGCAGAATGCATCTGGCCAGTCTAGTAATGCAGCGTCGTCTGGAGAGATCTCGGTTGTGGGCAGTGACCTGAGGAGGTTTGAGGGCACGTGGTGTTCAGATATGCGCAAGTTCATGTGGCAAACTCTTGAAGATCCCAATCACTCCAAGTGTTCCAAAGGCGTAGCTGCACTTTCCGTCCTGGTTATTTTGACCTCCATTGTGGCCATGTGTATCCACAGTCTGCCAGAATTCAGGTATGCAACCGACAGTGAACATTCTGTCCTGGACTCTCTGGAGCTCATCTGTATCGTTTTCTTCTCAGTGGAGTTTGTCCTGCGAGTCGTAGCAGCTCCTCAGCCATTGAGGTTTTTGGGAAACCCTCTGAACATGATCGATGTGGCTTCTATCTTGCCTTTCTACGTGACGCTGGCTTTTGAAAGTTTGGATGAAGAGGATGGGGAGGAAAACCAACATCTGGTCAACATGGGGAAGGTGGTTCAGGTTCTCCGGTTAATGAGGGCCTTCAGGGTGCTAAAACTCGCTCGACATTCAGAAGGTGTGAGAGCTTTTGGAGAAACTCTAAAGAGCTGCCAAAGCGAGGTGGGTCTGCTCGTTCTTTTCATTACTGTTGGAATATCGTTCTTCTCAACTTTTATCTACTACGCTGAAAAGGAAGACACTTCGTCCAAACTGTCTTCTATTCCTGTTTGTTGGTGGTGGGCCATTATTTCAATGACTACGGTGGGCTATGGGGATGTATATCCACAGACAGCGGCTGGGAGAATTGTAGCTACACTTTGCATTCTCTGTGGGTTGCTTGTGGTTTCTTTACCCATCACCATCATCATGAACAACTTTTCTAAGTACTTTGATAAAAATACAGCTAAGAGGCGCCTTTCAGAAGCTAAAACATAGGAAAATGTCAACGGTTTTCCTGTGGTTTAAAGTTTTGGCTTGCTTTTTGCAATCTAAACTCCAGAAACATTTTTGTGGTTGTTTCAAAGAAATTATTTTTGACAATCTTTACATTAATGAAAATAAAGCCATCCAACATCTTGGTGTTAAATACTTCATTTTAAATGCACAATGCCTGATGTTTGGAAAAAGTGAAAGACCTAGAATATCCACCAGCACTTCAAAGTCAAGTCAAATGACATACTCAGAATAAAACGAGCAGCACAACATTCATTCTTTTCTTCAAAAAAGTTTAATAGTTGTTCTATGTACAACAAATGATCATACTTAATATTCAGTTATTCAAAGAGGCAGATTGATCAAATCTGAAATTAGGCAAAATACTGAAGCAAAACTAAAGCAGAGAAGGACCAAACCCTTCATAAAATCCTCATCTGCAAAAAACCCAACATTTCATATTTAGATATGTGAATATGACTCAGTAAATTAGAAATAAAAAAAAGCAAATTAATTGTACAAATACCAAACTATTTGTAAAATGCCAAAACAACTAACAGCAATGAAACATCAAATCATACATTCAATTTTTTTTCTTTTACGATCCTGCATGCTGTCATAGCTTTATAAAATAATCTTGACAAAGTTCAAATAAACATGGGTTAGAGCAAAAAAAGAAAAAAATATATAAATTAAGCATATATTCATTTATCAATATATGTATTTTTTTTCTAAATAAATAATGTATATTTGGCATTAGATTCATCCTTATTATTGATATATTTAATGATTCAAAACAAGTTTGAAGCCAAACCATTCTCAAAAACTCACTGTTAATAGCCCATTTATGAGAGGTCTTACTTATTCAAACCACATTACATCAGATGTGCTGGAAAACAAAACAAAACAAAAAAGAGAAAATCCCTCCCCTTTACAAATTAGTCATGAGAAACTAAAGCCAAATGTTTTTCATACTGGGGTTATGGGTAACCTTTGAGACCAAAAACTGTGGATACACAGCAAGACTGCCTTGAATCCCACCTCACGCTCTAAAAAATGTCAACAGAGCACCACAGACAAACCTCAACATCCTAAAGAATCATCATTTTCACATAGTCTACCATAGAAAGGATGTCAAATTGTGTCTGTGCCATGATCAATGGAACCCCTCAGGTTATTGCTGAACAGGCAGCGAAACATCTGTACTTAATTTCTACAGCTGAACACTCATTCAACTGCCTATAATACTGTGATTTCTTTGCAGAGAAGCCTTGAATAGGTGGACAACTGACAAATGAAAAGGTAGTGTGGGGTAGAGAACAAATGATGAAGGGTATAATGTTTAATTTTGTAATTATAAGCAATTATGTATATCTTAACAAGATAATCATGCCATTTAGAGGGCAGACAGTGAGGCCTATACACTACTGAACATATTGTTTCTGTATGAGTATATGCATGTTGATTGTCCTGGTAAAACCAATCCATGCCTATATGAATCCAACACACCTCTATGACAAAAGCACCAGTTTTAACCTCTCAAATGTCTCAATGTATTTTTAAACAGTTGTTTACATTGTTTCACATTTTCAGTAAAAGAAATAACAGCATTGTTCATAGAACAATAGCCGTCTTTGCATTATGGAGGAGCTGATCCTCAAAGAGGAGAATCGGAAACTAACAAAACCTATTAAAGGGCTTCCCTGCAGTACATCAGTAAACTTAAAGTGGCAGCGCAGTTTTTTTTTTGTAATGTAATGCAATGTGTTTGTGATGTGGCTTTACTGTATATCTCTGCACACACTGGCCACAACTTTATAAAATGTTTTTATAGGCAAGAAATATCCTCAGGGGAAGTAGTGAATAAATAAACTGCAACCATGTTGAAAAAAGCAGCGTTGCTGGTCACCAGCATGTTGTGGTTTAGATGCAGGAAGTTTAACTAGCTTAACCAGTAGAATTTCCTACTGTCATATAGCTGCAAATGCAGTAACTATAGCAACCGAGAGAAATAATAGATTTTAAATAAATCATTTTTTATTTGAATCTCAGGATTGTACAGATCAGAATCTAAAAGTCCAGATTTCAGGTTTAAATCGGTTTTATAAGTAAAAGGTTGTTTGTGCGTTTTGCCTTTTGTAGGCCAACCTACGTCAACCAACTTCACTACACATTTCACATGTTAACTAGTATGTTTTGCTGGTGAACAGCAAAGCTGTGCTGGTCCACCAGCTAGACCGGCATCATACCAGCTCTAAATAGTCTTTTCAACAGGGTTGCAAGGCATATTTTGTTATTCCTCAATAAAATCTATTCACAAAAATGGGTAAAACATATAGTTTCTGTGAATAAGCGTCTCTTCTGAAACTCAGAAAGTCAGACTAGAGCTGCTGCATAGTAGAAAGGCATGACAAATCACTCTGTTTGCCTTGAACTGATTGCAGAGAGACTCAGTGCTAGTAGAGAGACTTTACTAGCACTAGACGTGTAGTGTCCTGCCATTAATACCACACACTAAGAGGTAATGACACCATGTGCCTGCCATGTATTTATACACTATTGCACATTCTGGCAAGTCTGGTAGAGTGTGTAAGCATTTAGTCTGATACTGTGTATTGTTTTGTAGAGATGAACAATGTGAAGCCCTCATGTGTCCGTCTTAACAGAGGACAGATATAAATCAAAACTGAAGTTACCTGCATTTAACACTTTCCTCAGTCTTAAGGTGCGGCCACACTAACCACATTTCAAATAGTGCAATGAATATGGGCACCAGGATATAATGAGTAATTAATGATGAATAAATCAGAAACTAATCAACCCAGGGTTATTGGAAAACCGTTCCTGTGATGACATTTCTGCAAAATGATATCATGTTGCTTCTCCCTTGTTTCAAAGTGAAATGACTAGTGAATGGCGGTAATAGTGCATTTAGTTTTATCCGAAAAAGATGAACGTGAGTCAAGCAAAGTTTTATAACACTGGTTTTTGTGTCACAGCAGTTCTGAAATGAAGTGGCACTAAATGGTTAATGCTCTGTCACAATAAGACATTATTACACTGTGTGTAATAATGAGTTATATGCAATACCGGGTGCGCTACCTAGCAAATTTACTACCTAAGAAAAGCCATACACAAGGAGCTGGTTATGTGATGCAATCATCAAAATGTGTTTGTTTACAAACCATGTACTATGGTAAATGTGTTCTGAGGTCGTAACATGGCACTACTGCACAAGAAACCACACACAAAAATACTTTATTAATCGATAGTCTGCCCAGTAATCAGCTTGAAACTGCAATATTGACTCAGAAATTGGAAATCTCTTATCAGGGCCCTTGGAATAGTCCTAAAGTTTCCCCCATAACTGTATCCTAATGTTTTTTGAGTTTTGCAAAAATGTAAGTAGGCACGTTTTTCCAATACGCATAAATTGCTTGAAATGTTGAATGAGATATTCTATATATTCTATCTTCTCCACCTTTTCATAGCTCTGCTAACTATGTAGCTTTGAGGTTCTTGGAACTGAAGACTTCTTACTATATGAATTTGCAGATCCAAGTTTACCAACTTTACATTTCACTCACCTGTGTTTTAAAGTTTAATGTGACCACACCTTTAGACTTCCACATTGATAAAACACTATATTAATACCCCTAATAGCTGTCAATATCTATACTGAACACATCACTATCACACAGTCCTGATGAAGTACAGAACCCAAATTTGCACACGATAATCCAAGAGATGATGTTCTAAGCAAAAAATTGTCATCAAAATATCATTGATCCCACCAATCATGCATCTGTTTTAATATTTTTGAACCCCCCACATGATCAGAAATGCATGATAAGAAATAATACTGCAGGGTTTCGCCAGTCTTTGACCATAAGCGACAATTCCTCTGCATAAGTCGTATCTCATGCAAATCATTTTAAGTCTCCAACACTGATTTTAAGGCACCTATGGATGTTTCCACCTTTTATAATCACCGATATCTAGATCTCTACTTTTAAAAAAAAAAAAAGAAAAAAAAGAAAGACAGACACATGGAATGTGTCAGGTGATGGCACTCTACAACTATTTACATTTACACAAGCAGCGATACATCTAGCCACAACTTGTCAGCACTGCCTGAACACATTATTTTTATGATAATATCTTTTAAAACAGGGATGGAAGTTTCTCTGAAAAGGGGACTTAGTTGTAAAGCACTCTTAAGTTCGACTAAAATATGCTAATCATTGAGAAAGACACCTGTCTTGTGGCCTGTCATATTTTAGCTGTTATAAATTCATATAAAATGTGCAAGATGATAACTGTACCTCAGTGTACATATTTAGCAGCAGTTGGTAGCATGTCATTGTCTTCCCACTGACTTACAGTTGCCACGAAAGGAAATGCAACAGCCGTGAAGAAAAACAAACAAACAAACAAACAAAAAATCTATATCCACCTTTTATATGAGTTTAGATAACTTCCTCTCAAACTTTTTGGACTAATTGTAAAACGTTTATCATTTCTTTGTGTATGTAGTGCTTTCAATACATTGAGACAAGAACTGAGACAGCAATACTGAGCCACTACAACATAAGTAAAAGCACAGCATTACACACTCAACATATCTCACTTCTTCAAGGGATAGTTCACCCTAAAATTTCATCATTTACCCATACAGTAAGAGGTTTTGCAGAATGTCCTGGCTGCTTTTGTCCTTGCAGAGAAGTCCTACCATCTGATTTTTTTTATATTTATTTTTAATCTTGCCAGTAATTGGCACCATCTTTTTCCACTATGTAGAAATAAGCTGCCTGGATATTCACTAAAGAGCTCCTTTTGTGCTCAATATTTAGGATTAAACCAATGGAGATCAAGATGAGGAGATGATAGTAAATCATTTTAGGTTGAACGTTATCCCTTGCTTTAACTGTGGTATTAAACCTAATCATTACCCAATTGACTTTTTCCTGTACAACGAGATGGAATTTACTTCTAAAACGAGCTGAAACATTCATTGTCAATGCCTTCCTTACTTCTGATTCTTCTTAATTTTTCATTTTTAATTTTATTTTTTACTATATATATTTTTTGCAAGAGCAGGGCAGTACATTCACAATGCTTTTTGCTTAAGATGCTGTAAGGCTGCCAGGTAAAGGAAATAGCTAAAAAGCCAGGGATTTATATGCTGCTTTTTAACGCCTTATGAATGTAAGCAGCAGTTATGCTTAGGATAGACAGTACCGCCTTCTCTGGATAGTTAGGCCTGGAACCAGGGGGAAAAAGTCCCGGAATCACAGTTGTGGACACTTAAAATTCATCATTGTGCCAGTAAAAATAAATAATAACTGCTGTTAAATAGCTGTTGTATTTACAAATATAAGGTACTGAATCTAATGCTGCTGTTGGTTATTATTTAGTCCACAATCAAGGTAATAAATGAAATAGCCAAATTAAAAGTAAAAAGCAGAGTTGTTGCCACCCAACTTAAAAAAAATGGTATTTGAATTCAACAATTCACCAAAGAGACCCCTATTGCACACCCAGGTTTCTGTTCTCAAAAGTGACAAGGCAGATGGGCACATTGTTGTGCAAATGCTGGACCGAAAAACTGTGATATACAAAAAGCATAACCGTCTAACCTAAAACACATGAACTTCTTTTCAACAAACCAGTGACCGTAAATATGATAATCCGAGATGCATTGAGACACCGTGTTAAACCTCCCTTTAAAAAGTCCACAGGTGGTTTATAGTGCTGTGCAGAAAGGAGAGGAGGGGGGCTTCTACATTTTAGAGTATAAAGCAGCACCATTTACAGTAATATTATTAAAGTTTCTTTTGCACCTTTATATGTCACAGACTACCTTGAGTGGTGAACGTTGAGGAAGATTGGTGTTATAAATACTTCTCTGTAAATGTTTTTGTGTAAAACCGGCGGTCAGTCAATGAAAGTCAAGCTATGACTGAATGATATCAAGGCCTTTTTGGGCTGAATGAACTTTAAACCTTAGCAATTGAATAAAAGGATTTTTAAAACTCTCTTTGACAGCGCAGTTAAGTCCAGAACTAGATTTAATCTCTGTCAACCCTGAAGCTAAAACTAAATTGAAGTCTAGAAGCAAAACCTTCATGCAAATCCCCAACTGCGACAACATCACGAGGATCGAGATCAACATTTCCGTTGGAAATACAAATGTGGATCATTTAAGAAGTAGAACTGCTTTGTACAACCTTTTAAGCAGTAAAGACTTTGCAATCTTAAAGAAATTGCGATCTTAAATTCGCTTATTTAAATCTAAAGTCAAGTTTAGAGTCATTTATTTTTCTGTGTGTGGGAATGATGCCGTGGATAAGGTGACTATGCTGTGACATTAGGTTTGTGCCAGTGCTATAGAATACATTTTCTGAAAGGAGTGTTAACTGTGCCTATGCTGAGGGCTAGACTTTGGCTTTGTTCAGACAGGCAGCAAAATTCCGATTTCTTTTCATTTCATTTTATTTTTTTGGAATCCGATGTTTCCAAACCACATCCATATGTGGTCAGCTGAAAATCTTTTAGAATGCTTCTGAACAGTCAGATTACTTTACAAATTACAGAAAGTAGTTTTTCGTCATTCCAGAAGTATCGTAATCGTAATTTCATATTAAATTATATGACATTCGCTGGAGCCCCAAAGGGGACATAAAAATTATATTTCTTAGCAAAATAAAGTATTGCATTCCCCCCAGAAATGTTTGCCTGCAAAAAGCACTGAAATATAGCCACCTCATATCAACACAAATGTTTTGCGAGTGAATGGAAAAAAAATTGCAAAACATTTAGTGATGAGACAAAGCAACATTACTTGAGGGAGCCAAAACTTTTTGTGAGAAAAACACAATGTACAGTTTTTTTGGAGAAACCGCAAAGTTTCTCAAGGGAAAGCAAAAGTTTAGTGAGAGATGCAAAATATTTTTTGAATGTTTTGTAAGAATACAAATGTTTAGTGAGAGAAAGCAACATTTAGGGAAACGCAAACATTTTGTGAGAAACACAAATGTTTAGCAAGAAAACACAATGTAAAAATTTTTGAGAGAACGCAAAGTTTCTCAAGGGAACGCAAAATTTTTGTGAGAAAAAGCGCCATTTTTTTGGTGCAAACGCTTTATGAATGTTTTGTAAGAGAATACAAATGTTTAGTGAGAAAGCAACATTTCTTAGGGAAATGCAAACATTTTATGAGAAACATGTTATGCGAAAAAACACAACATATATATTTTCTTTTTTCTTTTTTTGGAGAAAAAGCAAAGTTTCTAAGGGGAATGCATAAGTTTTGTGAGAGAATGCAATTTTTTTTTGTGCAAACGCTTTATGAATGTTTTGTAAGAGAATACAAATGTTTAGTGAAAGAAAGCAACATTTGTTAGGGGAACGCAAAAGTTTTTGTGAGAGAACGCAACACTTTTGCGCAAACTATTTTTGAATGTTTTGAAAGAATACAAACGTTTAGTGAAAGAAACATTTCTTAGGGGAAAGCAAAAGTTTAGTGAGAAGCACAAAAACGTTTTGCACAAAAAAAAAAAAAAAAGCTTTTTAGAGAAATGTAAAAGTTTTTTTTAAGAGAACGCAAAGATTCTGAGGGGAACGCAAATGTTTTGTGAGAGAATGCAAAGCTCCTCAGGGAAATGCAAATGTTTTGCGAAAGAACGCAAATTTTCTCAGGGGAACAAAAACATTTTCTTAGAGCACACAACAGTTTTGTGAGAAAATGCAAAGTCCCCAAGGAAGCGATTTTTTTTTGTTTTTTTGCAAAAGACGTTTTGGCGAGAGAACATAAAAGCATTGAAATATAATTTTAATCAGTTTGTCCCTATGGCTCCATAACATTCATGTCATTAATAGTAAGTAAAATGATGCTTATATCATTACTATTGCAACTGCCTCCTAACTGTGCCCTAAAAATGGGATGTGAAAACCAAATCGGATTTGTGTGCAGTGTGAACAAAGCCTTAGTTCTGGCCTCTGAATGTACTAAAACTGATATACAAACTGGTTTGCAGTAGCTGCAGGTCTTGGAGTGCATAGACTGCCATGACCTCTTTGCATTGAGCTCTGTTTGAGGCATATATAAACTCACCACTATTCTCAGCTCAGAGTAGATGATGAGCAGAGGAAGAATACTTGTAATAACAGATGTGAGAATGTGAACGGGTGCAGCGGTGACGTGGAGCAGAATGGATGTACCCTGTTGGTGAAGCGCACTGGTGAGGCATAGTATATGTGTGTTTCATAAACGTGTCTGGGCTTCAGGGATGTAGATCTCTATGCTGTCGGCCCGCTCTGTAGCTGAGCTCTGACGGAAAGAAGCAGCCCGTTTTGCAGCCAGGAGCCTGCGGCGGGCCTCTTGCCTCTGTCGGTCCTGCAGATCCAGGGATCGCTCACGCATGACAGCTCCACGACCTTTAGGAGGCCTCTTTGTAACGGGAGGCGGCCATTTTCTTTCCTGAGGTAAAGAAGTAGAGTTCATTATCATTTCCTTGGTTTATTAGAATGGGTGTCAATGTAACACACTAATTTAGTGCATAATATATTTATTTAAAAGGAAAAAAGGACATTATTTTTTGTGAAAAGAAATGCACAAAATCTATGCACACTATATTAACTTTTATTAATTAAATGATAAAAAAATGAAGGCTTTCAATTTTGCTGTAATATTAAATTACTATATTTACTCATTTTATCCCCTGATAAAAATATATATATATACTACCAGTGTTGGGGAAAGTTATTTTTTAAAGTAATGCATTACAATATTGCGTTATTTTATAAAAGTTCTAGTTTTTGGCAAATGTAAACGCCCTTTCACAACAAAAGTGAATTATAAAGCCTCAGGCTGAAGGAAATGTGAAATTTAAAAAGCTCAAACAAATCTTTCAGCTGTGCTGCCTTTCTGGATTCCATAAAGAATAGGACACAAGAGAAGAAAGTTCAATCACAAAAAAAAAAAAAATTGGTTGAATTAGTATGGTTAAACTGGGTCACTGAGTCAGAACTGGTTAATAAAATGTGATTAAATATATGCTTTGTACTGTTTTTATTCATTTTTAAGGAATACTTTTTTTTTTTTTGGTAAGTGAGATGAGTAAATGCATGCGTTTATAGTTTAGAATCTTAGTCTCATTTATTCAAATTTAGTTAATTATGTTCACACAGTGCACACACCACCTCTGCACTTATTCCCAATCTCTCTCAACATGAAAACAGGAGAGCTGTCAGTCAATAAATGGGAAAACAAAGTAACTGGCATTACTTATTTGAAAAAGTATCTTAAAGTACATTAAAAAGTAATGCTTAACCTAGCTACTAGTTTAGATACTAGCTTACTAGTTACTTTAAAAAAAAGTAATCTGATTACATAACTCATGTTACTTGTAA
>SCHK01371301.1:0-17386 GCA_004124795.1 Poropuntius huangchuchieni | reverse complement strand
TCATTGATTAGCACATCAGAGATGATTGAGTTACAGGAAATGACTGTTTGTTTGCCTGACATACTCTTCAGATGCCAGCACTACTTTGCTTTATGAACTTTAAACTCTGACCCATTAGCCAAATAGGCATTAAGCAACATAGTGTTCTGTCCTCCAAACATGCACTTCCTCTGTCTGTGTTTGTTAGTGTGCGCTTTGTGTTTTCATTAACGGTGTGCATTCAGTTCTGAGGAAAGGAGCTCCAAATAGTCAGTACTGTTGTTTGTAAAAAGATTTCTTTGAAAATGAATCTTTGACGTAAAAACTCACGAGGTGGGGATGTAGCTGCCAAAATCAACAGATAGTGGGAAAAACAAATTCAATAATCAGTCGAAGAAGAAAAGCTTCTCTATTCTCTCTTTCCTGCCCTCTTTTCTCTCTTCATCATTCTCACAATATCAGATCACGACAAGCAACTAGCCGCTATCGCCATGAATTCTGATCCAGTTTCCAGCTTTTTTGGGCTTGCTTAGAGTGAAAGATCTGGCTAACAGACATGAAAAGCAATCAGTTATACTTCGTTTTGCTTCATAGCACCAGTAAATCACATTTAAACTGCCATTTTCAGCCAGCTCTTGCTATTTTTGTGGGGAATAATGCATGGGACGGTCAGTGAATGGACTGTGGGTGGTACTGAGGATGAGAATAACAAGTGACCAACAAGATTTAAACATGTTTAGTCTTAGCAGATTGTGAGCACAGGAAAGACTCCACTTGAAATGAAACATTTGGACATGTTCAATTTATAATTATATGCAGAAGTTGCATGATCATGAAGATGATGGTAACAGAAAAAGACAATTATATATAGTATTCTGATATCAGTATATAATGAGAAGTAAGAGGAGTGTAATACAGTGAGAGTCATATTTCAGTATGACTATGGTTGGCAATGGTGGTTTCTGTGGTTGTATTTCCTAAAAAACACAAAAAAAAGCTGTGGCAAATTCCATCTCAAACTCTGAAATCCTTTTAATACACCAGTGCAAAATATGAAAGGCTTTTTGATGCCACTTGCTAACAAAGGTTTGATATTTTGTCTCTCCTATAACTTTTGGTATGATAAGACTTTCAACACGTTCATGCCTTTCGTAACAGCCCTGTCGATTAGCAGCTGAATACAAGTGTAATTTATCATGCTGTGGTGATATATGACGTACAAGAGAGAGGAATGTGCAAACAATGGGGTGGTACTGTAAAATACTTCTTTCAAAAGCATATGCGATGGCATTAGTTTCGCAAACAATGCTATTTGAAAAACGTACTGAGTATGCTATGCATGTTTATTATGCAGGTATGAAAAGAAAAGATGAGAGCCGTTCATTCTTTAATGACACAAAAAGTGAAGGTAAACAGGGTGTAGCTGGATAATGACATGACTAGCATGCTAATTCTATGGCTTTGAGTATACGGTGATTGTTTTGTGTGCCAACATGTCTGTTTTGATTGGAAGAGATGTTTGCAAAGCAGTGTGGAGGGTCAAGAGTGGTTAAACATTAGTGGAGCACAGCTAAAACACTTTTTGGACAGTTAAGGACGTTATTAAGATTAGTGAAAGCACTACACAGTATTTGTGACAGGCTGTTTAACTCAGTTTTCTCTCTCTCTCATAAACACATTTCATCTACACATCCTGTCGGACTTGAACCTTGACTGTGACGTCACAATGAAACGGCCAGTAGTGCTATGAATCATTGCTCACGCCAATAGCCTTTCCCAACCGTTGAAGAAACATCTGTGTATGTATTTGCGTGTGTTATTGAGTTTTTTTCAGTGCACCTTGCTATTTAG
This sequence comes from Poropuntius huangchuchieni, assembly GCA_004124795.1. Taxonomy (NCBI): domain Eukaryota; kingdom Metazoa; phylum Chordata; class Actinopteri; order Cypriniformes; family Cyprinidae; genus Poropuntius; species Poropuntius huangchuchieni. Next base: position 15,556 of record SCHK01371301.1, on the reverse strand, counting down.
TGTTTCTTCAAATGAATGAAAAATTAAAGATGTAGTATATTTATCTTCCTCATCTTTATGCATACAGACCACCTGCAAAAGTATGCAAAAATAAGATATATTTATTTGTATTTAATGCATTTTTATTGATCTGTCATCCAAAAATAAAAAACCCACACATTCCCATTTTCATGCATATTTATAGCAATATACATAGCAGAAATAACCAAAAATATATAAAAAATATCCATAATAATATGATTTTGCCAAAATGTTTTCAGAAAATGTGCATTATTTTAGTATTGGTGGCACAAGGAGTTTATGTAAATATTGTGATTTAGTACGGGGGTTTAATATGTGTAATTAGTTGTAATAACTTGTGTTTTAAATGAATAAAATATGTCTGAGAGCTCATTAGTGTGCTGTCCTTTTTAATGAATTGAAAGCAGTCTGATTTATGAATTATGGCTGGCTTGAAAGAGCCCTTACACTAAAATGCAATCATTTGTGTTTTAGCTAATAAGATATGTCTGAGAGCTCATTAATATTGTCCTACTCTTCTTATTCTGCATAGCTCAATAATGCATCTTAATGTACATTTTATATTCCTTTCATTTGGTGCAGAATACCTTACATGTCAGCTCGTGGAATTAAAATGGATTGGAAACGGCGTTTAATGCGAAAAGGGCACAGTTTCTCTGAAAAAGTCTGATTTGAGAATTGATATTATAACTGTGCAATGGCCTAAATGTCTGTTCGGATTAAATCACTCAAGGTTAAGAGTCTAGAGCAGAGCCCAGGTGGCATCATGTTACAGGTTGCATAACAAATAGGATCATATCAAAGTCAGATTACATTCAAAGCAGAGAGATATGCAAACAGGTTGGGTTAAAGTCATCTGCAATGCAAACGGTGTGCTGCGGTAAGTGCACTGCTAGCGTGTGACCTTTAGGGCTGTGCAGTAATGATGCTTTACGTACAGTCAGGTGAAAGTATATGACATTTGAGTCAGCTGGTTTCTTTGCATCGTGTTTGCATTCCTCCAGCTGAGCAAAGATTAACCAGCAGCGTGGGATGACCTGCTTCTTTTTTTTTACCTCCGTCTGCGGAGGAGGTATTGTGTTAAGTTGCCTCCCCCATCAGCTGATTCTACCTCATTTTCTTCCCCTTTTTCTATTCTTCTATGCTTTGCCATTCCTGCACTGCATAAATTATTTTCTTATTTGGTGTTTTTGTCTTCTTGCATTAATTAGAATCTTTTGAGGTGAAAAGCTGCACGCTTTTAAGAAATCTTTTAATAAGGCATTTTAACCTTAAATCATTGCTTCTGGCCAAAATTTGAGTCAATAATTCATAACAATGCTTTCTTCAGTGAAAAAGTCCATCCAATGTTGTCCTCTCACATCAAAATCAACTGTTTTTTAGCTGTTTTCACTTGTAAATGGTGCTTGATTAGTGCATATTTCTCTCCTGATTCAGATGAGACTTTATGGATAGCAAGCATTTGAAGTTAAAAACTATGTAATAATTGATTTTTTTTTCTCTTTACAAACATGCAGCTTGTGTATTGCTTAAATTTCTTGTAGATTATTGTGATGTTTTTATCAGCTGTTTGAACTCTTATTCTGACGGCACCCATTGGCTGCAGAGGATCCATTAGTAATGTAAAGCTAAATTATCATTTTTTTGGGGTGAACTACCCCTTTACTGACAGATTTTCTTTTATAATTTTTTTTTTAACATGGTTACCTTTTGAATTAATTTTATTTTTCTTACCCCATTGATTTTTTTTGTTTTGTTTCATGCTTAAAATCTTTTAATTTTGATAAATTAAAAACAAGAAACAAGACTCAATGTCATTTTGCTTTAAGAATATTTGGATTTTGCACAGAAAACACATTAAAATGAAAATCTATATATATATATATATATTTTTTTTTTTTCAATGGAAGTTATCCAGTCTCTTGTTTGTTTATTCTCAAAGTCTATTCTAGTTCCACCATGACTCAGAAAACTTTTTGACACCGCTATAAGCATGGAGCGGAAAAGTTTGTGTGTTGTTGAATGTGTTGAATGTCTCACCACCAAAACCAAGAAACTCCTCCAGAGACTTTCTTCGTCTTTTGCGTAGGCAGCACATCCTCCGTTTCTCAAAGGTCGCATTTGAGGGAGACCCCTCATTAATGTCATGCTATAAAGATACTACACTGGGGTTTCTTTTTAGAGATATCAAAACCAAACGGAGTCCCCAATCTTCACCTCATGTGAAGAAAAAAATGTAGGTGCTTTCCGCAACCCACCAGCCTCTAAATCGTGTACTCGCAGATAGTGACTAAGCCAGATATTGCACAAAAATATATGAGAAGTAAGAATAGATTTCTTTCAAAACACAGGAGATGACAAAATGTGACATCTTTTGCGCAAGGGACAGTATTAGGAAAGAAGCCCACTTTCTTTTTTGATGAATTGCAAGCAGCAATGTCTGATCTATGCAATATGAGCTGGATTGAATGAGCTCTTAATCTGAAACATCTTTTTTTTGTCTGGAAGATAATCTTCGTCATCTGTTTGACAGATGAATTGAGGTCACAGAAAGTAAAACATTGCACCTGTTGATAATAAGGATAATGCCACGTTTCATTCCATGACAAACAAGTATGTGTTTTATGATCCTGTTGTTCAAACTGTCATCTATGGTATGATGCATTGCTACCACCATATTAGCTTTGTGCGTCTGTTTGAGTGTTGACGCACCAATTACCAGCTGATCTTTATCTGTATCAGCCATTTCGAATGGCTTTATTCTTCTGCGGGGTTGCCTCAGGCATAAATCTATGCACCGGTGTGTATGTGTATGTGTGTGTGTGTGCATGCATGAACGAGACTGTGTGTCCACAGGGAGGAGTTTGCAAGCAAAAGCTTGTGCATGCACATATTTGTAAGATCTCTGAGAAATGCTAATACCGATGCGGTATATGCTCTCTGTGGACATTAAGCATTGTCATATAGATCAGCGTTGTGCATACACAATGAATGATGCACCCCTCCCTCTCTTGTTGAGCTGCAGAGCAGATTACTCACAACCTTGACTTTCAGAAGGAGACTCGAATCTTGCAAAGAGCCCTGCAAGCAGTGTTTTCTAAGAACAGAATTTATGCAGTGCAATCACTACAGATGTAAATGCGCATATTTACATTTGCATATTTTCTTGCAAAAGGATTGCAAATATACTGAGCTTTTTGAGCATTTAATTTCAAAAGCATTGGAACTGATATCAAGTAGGCTATGACTGTTTACTTTGTTTTATGTAACTCTTAGAAATAGGTGTAGCTGAAAAAGTCAAACCTGTTCATTAGAGGAGGTTGTCCACATACCTGTGGTTGTGTAAAATACCTTATAAAGTATTAGTAATGCATAGCCAACCAAGACTGCACAGAGATGCATTTCTAATATTCAGTAATACTTTACAATAAGGTTTCATTTGTTAACTACAAACTAACAATGATATTAATGTTTAATGGATCCGAGCTAACGTTAAGTAACAATTAACGGTTGCATTTTTAATAACGCGGTAACACTTTACAATACTTTAATCTGCAGACATTAGTTAATGCCCTAACTAACATGAATTAATTAATGAATAATGTTTTTTTGTTTATGTTAGTTCAAATTGCATTAATGATAACAACTACAACTTTTGATCTAATAAATGTTTTAATAAATGCTGATATTAACAAGAACTAAGATTAATAATTAATGCCGTATAAGTTTTATTCATTGTTAACAAATTATTGTAAAGTGTTTATGCATATACTTGTTTTGGTAATGCAAATATTTTTCATGTTGGTCAGGTTTTGCATTTGGGTCGCTCTATTACACTAATAAATCACTATGGATAAAAGTATTTGCTAAATGACAGCTTGCTATTTACTTTCTTACTAAATGCCCATCAGAACATGATATTTAAGCTAGCCTATATTTACATGTGTAAACCAATTGAAAAACTATTACATTTGACCTTTTTTTACAGCTAATGACGTGCAAAATAAAAGTGAACTACACTCCTAAAAATAAAGTTACTTCATTGGCATCAATGGTTCTGTGAAGAGCCTTGAACATCAATGGAACCTTTCAAATGCAGAAAAGGTTCTTTAGATTTTTAAAATTTAGGAACCGTTCACGGAAAGGTTCTTTTGGGAACCAAAAATGGTTCTTCTGGCATCACTGCAAAAACACCCTTTTGGAACCTTTATTTATTTATAAAAAGTTGCCCACATGTTTCTTTTAGGGGTTATCGTATACTGGGATCTCAGATGAACCCCATCACCCCAAAACAAACAAGCATTCTCATTTGCGTCCGCCCAGAACGATCATAATTCATTCTTTGTATTCCTCAAATAACACGAGCATGTCATGCAAGCTGACAGCTCGCGGAGTGCGCATGCCTTCCAGCAGGTGGAGCAGAGCCTCAGAGCCTCCATCACACCGACAGCTTGAGAGCGGCGACACTTCTCCGCCACTGGCGTCATCGTCCTCATCTCCAAGCAACCCCTCCATCAGCACTGGCGTCACCGCACGACGAGCCGCATGGTTGCTCGGCAACTTCTGCCTTGTGCGCTCGCGCCCCGCTCTGAGCTCTGACGCGAGTGTGACGTTAATGAGGCGGGTATCAGTTTGTTATGGCAAGAGGGGGAGAGGCGGAGTCCCTCATCACAGCACGAGCCTGTAGCGCTCGCCTCGCGCCAGCAGAGCTGCTCAAGAGCGGAGCCTCACCTTGTACATAGTAGCGCGCTCCGTCAAAGTGTGTACCGCTGTACACAGAAAGACAGAGTAAAAACAAAAACAAGATTTTCCCTCAAGATTTGCATAAGGAATGACTTGTAAATGCAGATTTAAAAATCATTTGTACTGTGAAAGGAGGTGGAATTTATTCGTGTGTTAAAGGTAAGAGTACCTTCGCTTTTGATACTTCCCATGACAAAACAGATAGGCTATACACTTTGTCATTATATAGCCTACCTAGATTTGTTTGTTTGTTTGTTTTTTATTTGACATGTCAAGGACATTTATGGACGTTGCGCGCTGGTTTTACCTGTTAGCCCATTGTGCGTTTAGTCTGAACTTTCTGGCTACAATTTGAATGACTGTTACAATGACATTAACTTGCTTTTAAGTGAGTTAAAATGTGTTATATGTCAGTGCATCTTAAAATAAAATGTTTCGATATATTGATTCATTGATTTAGCCTATAAAGTAAAAAAAATTGTGAAGGTTGTGATGGGATCGCATGTGTAAGAATTGTTGTTAATAACGAATAGTAGGTAATAATAATGGTTGTAAATCTGTCGCTCAAGTTCAGTAGTATTCGTGCGCATTTATAACGAGAGATTTCTGGTTTATGCAGATAAATTAAAGTTATCGCTGCGCCTCGGCACACACAAAACCGGCATCATGGTTATAATGACGGACAGCAGCGCGGGCTCTCAGTCAAGTTGTGCCCAGGCCAGGCCTCTGCAGGTCGGCTTCTATGAGATCATCAGAACCCTCGGCAAAGGAAACTTCGCTGTGGTCAAACTGGCCAGACACAAAGTCACGAAAACACAGGTAAGCCTCCTGCAGAATATTTTCAACTTTTTTGCATTTAAAAAAAAAAGTTATTAAGTGTCTTTTGATATTTCCCTACAAATTGGTAATAATAGTAATATGCCTAATAATGTACAATGCATTTCTAAATGTGCATTTTGTTGTATTTTCATGCAGGTTGCAATTAAAATTATTGATAAAACACGGCTAAACTCGGCCAACTTGGAGAAAATCTACAGGGAGGTTCAGATTATGAAGCTGCTCAATCACCCTCACATCATCAAGCTCTATCAGGCAAGTTATAGGATTTGTAAAGTTAATAATGATGCTATAATTACAAAGGCTTCCCTGTTGAAATCCCTGGATTAATGTCAGTTAAACGGAGAGAGTGTTGTGTATTTTAGCATGATCAGGGACATGGAGAGAGTGTGGTTTAATGGTGAGTGAATATCTAAAGTGTTGGTTAGGCAAATGGTGGGTGAGGTGCTCTTCTCTGGAAGTACATCTGGATAGCGTGCAGTGTATAAATAGACTGAAGTTACTTTCTTCCTTGCATTCAGCTTCTGCATAGCAACTGTCCACTGCATTACACTGTTAAATATGTTTTGTCAGGTTGCTGGGTTTATTGAATTAAAAATATGTAATAGCTTACACCAAATAGAGTAATTTTAGAAGTAGAAAATGATTCTGAGGGAAACAACTGCACGGTTTGGAACTTTGAAGTGATTTGTTGGCTTTTTTGATGGCATTGTTTTTTTTAAATATGTATTTAAAATGACACTAATCTGTGTCCAAAATGTGTGTTTTTGTCTGGGAATGAGAGGCACAGAAAAACAGAGAGTGTGTTGGACATAAGGATACAGGGTCTAAATCTCCAACTTAATTAGTGCTGGTGGAAGTCAAGTGCAATGTGTCTGCAGTGTCACGTGAAGCTAGCCAGAGGAAAAATCTCTAAGAAGTACAATCTGATTTGATCCCTGGGCTTGTTTTGTTGCTGTAGTTTGGCTCGCACGTTCATGCAAACAGTGGCAGGCTAATACAGTTTGCTAATATGTCAGCACATTCTTTCTCTCATAGCCTGTTCAATTTAAGTTTGTTTTGTTCGGAGATTAGCATTTTGCAGATTATACTAAGAACTGAGGTTGCAAGAAACTAAAATCCTTGGGAATAACATCACACCTCACTTCTCTGGATCTGACCTCTCACATTTGTAAGAGACGTGAGTGTTTTGGAAGTGAGCAGCAGCGTTATAGTTTGATATGAGCTGGTTGTGCCTTTCCTTGAGCATACTCTTTCATATTAATTAATTAAAACATATCCTAATGTCATCCAGCATATAAGCTGATGACTGCAACGTCAGTAAGAATCCTTCTCGAAAGCGTCCTGGATTTTCAGCTTTCGGTTTGATCCCGGTTTAGTGTCAGATAACCTCAAGCGTACCTCTCCTTTCACAACTGAAGCCCTGTTTATCTAAAACAAAAAGCCCTTGAGATGAAAAAATGTGGAACTGGTGACCTCTGACCTCTCATGATAAACGGTTTCTGTTCTCAAGCGCCTTGTACAAACAGTCGTTTTATTGCCTTTAGCTTCTCATTCACTTCAGACACACTCTATTCAGGACTATCAATAGTTTCCCTCACTCATCTCCCTCTGTATTCGTGACGGTCTCTGTGGGCCGAACAGGATGGGGTTTCTAAGGAAGCTATGACATCATTGGCACCTCTGGGTTGACACTAAAGTCTGAAGTCTTTGGACGCCGGGTTTATCTAGAGATAAAGACCCTTTTCCTGCTGTTGTACAGCCTGACTACGTGGGTCATGACACGTTATGTTAGGCATTGACCTGAAGTATCTCGAGTCTCAGTCTCTCATATGGACGATTACACAGGTTTTCTCAGCAAGAGAAAAAGAGGACAGCATAGAACCTGTTGTGCAACTCTTTCTGGTAGCGCATCATGCAGCGTTTAGTATTTCTCCCTCAGGCCTCTGCCGGGAACTTGCGGGACATTCCCATAAAGGGCGAGGACGTCATACACCCTCTCTTTTATAATTTCTTACGCTATTAATTGTTGAACTACAGTTTCTTTTGTGTCACTGCTTGCCTTTGTGCTCAAACTAGGTCGTATGTGTGAACGTGTTTTATGGTTCAAAAGAAACGGGTTGGTGAAGATAAAGTTTCAGCTGTCATTAGCTGCTTCAGTGGTACTGATGGATCAGACAGCAGGCATCTGAGAAAGACATGTGTGTATGTGTGTGTGCTCAGGGCATTTAGGAAATGCTTGGGTACACTCTTATGCAATGGTTCATATCATTATAAACTAACCTGTCATGTATGAACAACAAAAACAATGATAGAAGTTGACAGAAAGATGGAATTTGGTTTGAAAGAGACGTAGAGATCAGACAGTTGGCTTATTGATGCATAAAATGTACACTGACATGTCTGAGATTTAAATTACAATTTAAATGAATGTATAATAAAAAGTGTATGTGTATATTACTGCATTATTACACCATTTTAAATGGTTCTATTTTTATAAATGAACTTCCGATATTCAATGCATCTCTCAGTATTGCTTCATAAAAGCTACAAAATGTTGATAATGTTTTTAAATTCTGTGATGTTTTGTCTTTATAGGTCATGGAGACCAAAGACATGCTGTACATCGTGACAGAGTATGCAAAAAATGGAGAAATGTTTGGTAAGTGGAAACACTTTTGTAAATGAATGACTAATTAATCTGTGAAAAGACTGATGGGCGTCTGTTGTTTTTGACGTCTGTGGCTCTCCCAAAACCTCTTGTCCAGTTGTTGTGGATAATGAGGTCTGACGGGGAGAGAATTATTTAGATCAACACTGCCGTCAGAGCAGTGAGTCAGTGAGTGAGCACAGAGCGAGACAGGTGTTGGATTTTCAAGCTTTATGTAACTATGTAAAAGGGATAAGCTGCTCTACCTCTGCTTGTCCTCACCACCTAGGGATTTAAACAGTATAACATATCTGTCTCTTCACCTGTCATATACTCAGCCTTTAAAAAAAACAATGGCTGTCTCCCCAGATAAACCGTAGGCTTGGTTCTGTCTTTATATGGTGTTTTTAAGGCGATGTCTCCTCCCTTGCTAAGCCGTCCTCTTTTTTTACAGACTATCTGACGTCCAACGGAAGGATGAGTGAAAATGAGGCTCGTAAGAAGTTTTGGCAGATTCTGACGGCGGTGGACTACTGCCACCGGCACCACATAGTCCACAGAGACCTCAAAACCGAAAACCTGCTGCTAGATGCCAACATGAACATCAAGCTGGCAGGTGAGCAAAGAAAATAAGCTTTTAAGAGTTCACGTATTGATGTGCGCTGCTCATAATCACTCTCCATAGCCAGACTAAAAAGAAAGTGTCCTAAAAAGAAAGTAATTACAGAATTCACAGTTAGGATCAGTAATAAAATTAAGTAATCAAACCAGGCTGATTCTCACAAGTCATTCATTATAGGGTATTATGTAAGGATTGTGTATCATTTACATGCATTTTTATGAGTAATCGGTCTTTTCATTAACAAAGAACTCAATTCTCCTCTATTTCTTTCAGACTTTGGATTTGGAAACTTCTATAATGCCGGAGAGCCTCTTTCCACGTGGTGTGGAAGCCCACCATACGCTGCCCCCGAGGTCTTTGAGGGGAAGGAGTATGAGGGGCCACAATTAGACATATGGGTATGTTTATCATTGTGATTCTCACCTGATGTCTTACACAGCTGCTGAAAAGAAATTATAATTATAAAATGATCATTATGAAATTATAAAAGCACTGCTTAAAAGGCAAAAAACTAATTTGCATTCTAAATTGCAGCTGGTCCTTTAGCGAACACCTATTTGCATATTGAATATAATATAGAGCACTATTTGCTGCCTTGCAAGCACTGGGATAAATGCAAATCTAATACATGCTACAAATGTGTGTCTTCCACAGAGTCTAGGTGTTGTTCTGTATGTGTTGGTGTGCGGGTCCCTGCCCTTTGATGGGGACAGTCTTCCAGCTCTGAGACAGAGAGTGACGGAGGGCCGCTTCAGAATACCATTCTTCATGTCACAAGGTACAGCTCTTTGCTCTCTCTTTTCACATACAATTCTGCATCATCGAAAAAAACAAACATTTTTTTGACCGAGATCTCCTTGTCTCCTTGTCTAGACTGTGAAAATCTGATTCGTAAGATGCTGGTTGTCGACCCAGCCAAGCGGATCAGCGTGGCTCAGATCAAGCAGCACCGCTGGATGCTTGCGGATCCCAGCGCGCCCCACCAGACCCTTTCCCTGTCCCTCACTGACTACAACTCCAACCTGGGAGATTACAGTGAACCCGTCTTGGGTATCATGCAGACCCTCGGCATTGACAGACAGAGGACTGTGGAGGTGAGAATACATTGGAGACGTGTATCTCTGTATATGTTACAAACAGTACGGGGTTAGTTATTTCCAGCAGGGAAGGGCGTGTTTACCAGAGCAAGGGTTAATGTTGTTCAAAGAGCATAAATTGTCAATTTGTTACCTCAGAATAAAAACAACACCCTATCCAGCTCCCGTGGTTTTAAATATGTCCTTCTGTTGGCACAGAAAGGATAAACACAGTAGCATGTGTTTTGAAAGCTGCCATGCTGTGTTTCTTTTAGCTTTCGGTAATATCTCTTAAGAAGTTAATTCTTGACGCAGGCTGCCTGCGTTTCATTACACCTGTTAAAGTGACGCTCAGTATGGTCACTGTGTCTAAAACAGTTTTTCGATTGCTTTCCGCAGTCTCTCCAGAACAGTAGCTACAACCACTTCTCAGCAATCTATTACCTGCTGCTAGAAAGAGTGAAGGAGCACCGAAGCCAACAGCTGAGCCGCCAATGTGGTGCCTGGAATCAGAGGTCGAGGACGGCGTCCGATTCCTCCACCCCAGAGGTGAGTGTCGAAACGAGGCCAAGACAGACTCCTGTTTGAGATGAAATCTCCCTGTGCTAACTCAGCTCTTCCTTTGTCCATCTCACTTTCAAGGTGATCATGGAGTCGTCTGACAGCTTCAGAACCTCAGCCTTCCCTGTCGCCACCAAGGTGAACACTCCTGTCCATTCAGAGATGGAATGTGAACAAGGAGGCCTGTTTCAGGTCAGTACTTCCCTTGAGCTTGACGTAATCCCTCTCTTAGACTAAGGGTGGGGAACTTGAGGTCCACTGTCCTGCAGAGATTAGCTCCAACCCTGATTAAACCCTGATATATGAAAATCTGCCAAAATCTGCAGGACAGTGGTCCTCGAGGTTCAGAGTTGCCCAACCCTGCTCTAGACTCCTCTCTTCCTAGTTGCTCAGTAAATAGACTCCCTGTCCTGTTTCATATTGCAGATATGCAGTCCACCCCCAATCCCCCTCCTCCATTAGAGACAGGCAGTGGCTAATGTGAATGCCTCCCTCCCTTCCTCAGCGCGTGGTGTGCCCGGTGGAGGCCAGCCTGAACGGGCTCCTGTGGAACCGATCCATCTCCCCCAACAGCCTGCTGGAGACCACCATAAGCGAGGAGGTGCGACCTCATGACCTGGACGAGGAAGAGGGGATGCTGCAGGTCCAGCTGCCCCATTTGCCCAGCACCACCTGCCGAAGGCACACGCTTGCAGAGGTCTCCGCTCGATTCCACCAGTGCAATCCACCTTGTAAGTAAAATGTTAATATTAGGGTGAATTTAAGGACTTAATCCAAGGATCTGGTTGTTAATTACACCTGTGATCCTCTCTCAGGTATTGTGGTTAGCCCCTCGGATGGTGCTTCTTCTGACAGCTGCCTGAAGTCCTCCTCGAACCCCAACCCGGCTCTTTCCACGGCTGTAGGGGATCTTTCATCACTGCTTGCCTCCAGTACTTGCCCCGAAGCATCAGCCCCTGCCGGGACACCCCTCACTCTTTCCTCCAACCTCCTCTTGCAGAACCAAGGCAGTATGCTTGCAGCCAGCTTCCAAGAGGGGCGTAGGGCTTCAGATACCTCCCTAACGCAGGGTGAGTTTCATTAAATTAAAAATTGATGTTAAAGCACGTGTGCCAGCTTTATAGAATCGCATGGCTAAGTAGTTTCTAACCGGTCTGTGATTATTTCTCTAGGCCTGAAGGCGTTCAGACAGCAGCTGAGGAAGAACACTCGTGCGAAAGGCCTGCTGGGGTTGAACAAGATCAAAGGTCTGGCACGACAGGTGTGCCCTCCAACCTCATGCTCCAGAGGCAGCCGGGGGTCTCTCGGCCCGACCTTGTGCTCTCCCTCAAGCCTCCAGAGCTCCAGCGGCCCCCGTGAGCGTCGCAGCATGCTGGAGGAAGTTCTGCACCAGCAGAGGTGAGAAGAAATCCATACATATCCCAGATTGCTGAAACATCAGAGTTTCCCAACACTGTTCCAGGTGGCACCCCAGTACTCCACATTTTTGAATTCTTACCAATCAAACACATCCGAATCAGCTCATTAGTAGAGACTCCAAGATTAAGGAGACATTCAAAATGTGTACTGTTGAGGTGCCTTCAGGAACAGGGTTGGTACATTTTTTGAATACACCTAAACTCATAACTCACCTGAACTCTGTTGTTCTTTCATCATACAGGATGCTGCAGATCCAGCACCAGCCTCAGCCCCAAGTCCAGTCCCAGCAGCCCGTGCTCTTCCTCTCGCAGTCCCACCCCTCTTCTCCTCCCTCCAACAATCTCTTCGCACCCGCCGCCCTCTTTTCCAACCCTCCGACTCAACCTATCCTCCCTCCGTGCCAGCAGACCCCCATCGCCTTCCAGCACAACCTGTGGCGGCAGCAGTCTCTTGACTCCTCTTCCTCATCCTTGTCCCCCGTTGCATCTGCTGCCCATCTTCTGGAGGCTCGTCTGCACATCAGCCATCGGCCACATCTCCACCCTCTGTCCCCACAGCACCTGCAGCTCCAGGCCACCATCCCATCCCAGGGGCCTTTCTCCCTCCTGCCCCAGCATGGCAGTTGGAGCCTGAGCACCAGCATCGAGCCCGAACCTGATGTCCAGGAGCTGGTCTGTGCCGGTCAAAAGCAGCAACTCAGCAGCTGTGTCATGGTCAAGTAAAGAATTCTTTAAAGACTTTGAAGAAGGTCTTAGAGTGATGCTGACTGCTTCCACCACTCTCACTCCAGAGTGCGCCAATGGTGTTGAGCGTCAGAACTTGAAAGCATCTCATTATGATGATGCTCTCAATAGTTTTCTAATGCAAAGGAGAGACTCTCTCTGGACACATAATTCCACGATTGTGTCTACATGTGTTGGAATGACCAGAGACAATAAGAAGAAGCAATAACCAACCTCGTCATTGAGCCCATGACCCTTGCCAGGTTCTCCTGTCCACACAGCAATAAAGGACAGGTCGCTGAACAAGGAACTGAATAGTGTGAGTCTTCATCCATTTGTGAGTGGGTCCACTCATACGCAAACCTGGCCTCCACAGACGCGAATGACTATGTCAGAGAAGCTTGTTTATCCTCGATACAAGTATGACAATAAGACAGTGATGTCTTCCTTATAGATTTTTCCAATGATTTCCTTTCAGATCTTGAGCTTTTTTGTGTGTTACATCTCCAGAGAAGACCAAAGTTGATTGCTTTTTTTTTTTTGCCTCTTTGATTTCTATCCTAGAAGTTCTTGAAACAAAATGCAGTATCTGACTTAACCATACTTCCAAAACTAAGAAGAAAAATACTGTCATTTCACCTGTGATGTGAAAATGTGCCTCCAATGAATGAAGAGGCGCCTCAGCATGAGGGGAACGTCAAGACAAATGAGAGTAAGCTAGATATAAGCACAAGAGGTACTGCATAGTGTTTATCATAGCTGTCTGCGACAATGACTTTAATGCTGCTTCATGTTTAGTCACATGTATACAAAGACACTAGACAATTATCATACAAATGAGCACCTACCAATGACTTAATGAAATTAGGAGACATTGACCAGCCAAGCCGTTCAGTTTTGGTCCCTCAAGACTCTTCCATCAGTTCACTACCTCCTCCATAACTGATCTTTCACCTCAAAAGGCTGTATCTCAAAACACACTGTATGAGAATAAGTTAGGCCCCTTACAATGTCTTGAACCCATGACTCTCAATGGTTTAAATTTGCTTTTTTATCTTTTTTTTAAACAGTGAACAAAAATGAGTATAGTGCAATATTTCACATTGAAATGTAGAACCAGGAGAGGAAGCTGTTGTAGGAAAGCAAAAGGTACTTCATGCCTGATAATGCTATTTTATTCTTTTTTTTTTTTTTTGTAATGATTGTATGTACGGGATGATTTTAATGATGTATTCTGCATGAGCATAGGAAATAAGAGCCTGGCCATTTTGTACAGCTTGTTGACACAGGTTGCCTTTGCATCCAGGCTGGCTTTGTAGAAATTACAGAACTAGAGAAATTACAGGAAAAGCCAAAGAGAGAGCACAGGGAAGATCAAGAGAAACATACAGATGTCACGGTGGTGAAAAGCTCTCCTTTTATTAAAGTGTAGCACGTTTAAATCTCCCAAAAGCAGTCGTACTGCTCAGATGTAAAAAGTAGCTGCCTCCTCTAGTAAATAAATATTTGGTAAGCAATCGTTTTAGGTTCTCCCTTTCTCAGAAAGGCCATGCATTTACATACTCGTATAATTTTTCTTGATTAAAATGCACACACAGATGCAGACACGCTTAGCTGAAGATGTCTTGTAGCAATAGAGTTGAATTTTATAATTTTTTTTAGCTTACAATCTAGGTGCTAGAAGTAGATTTCAAAAGTGTTTCTGGGTTTGTGTGCAATTTATATGAAATAATAGTGTGTTACCATTGTTGAAGCTCCATTTGCTTGAAGCACTGTTTTTATAGCTTATAAATGATCCTGTTGCATGTCTGTCTTTTGTGAATTCGACATATTTGTGCAATGGTTTTTAGTATATTAGAAAAAAATCTGTACTGTGTTTCCAGATTGGGTCATAAAACGACAGTGTTTGAAACCAGTGCAGGTAAAGATGTGTTGAAGGTAAAGCTGTTGAAGGTGATGTAAGAAACAGTGTTAACACCCCTTTCCTTTTTCAACCACCACCAAACTTGTGCCTTTGTCTGAACAAATCCAGTGGTGGTGATTTTTTTTTTAAATTTTGATTTTAGGATGTCAGAAAGTTGTGTATCTTATGCTTTTTGTTAGTTTAAACACCCCATTTTATACTTTCATTTCATTTGCTTGTTTGACAGTTATGCACTTTATGATGACAGTTGCTTTTGAAAATAGTGTTTGTTTCCACTGCAGGTATAGATGAGTCTGTAGTTACTTTTGAAACACTGTTTTGATGCTGAACTGTTCTGTTCTGAATTTTTTTTTTTTTTTTTTTTGTAATTTTGGTTATATTTCCCTGATGTGCTTGCTTGCTGTATGTGTGATTGTACATGTCTGTGTGAAAGAATATGACAGATGAAGTTTTATTTATGTGGCTATTTATTTGAATAAAAAATCAACCCTTGAAATTTATATCTGCCTTTAGATGTTTTTTCCCCACATTTTTTTTTTTTTTGGGGGGGGGGTTCCATTTGTTTTAATGGAATTTCACTTTTCAATTAAAGGTATTGATTTAAAACATCATATAGCTACTTGATATAGCAAAAATTTTGTCATTATTCACTCACCCCTATGTCGTTCCAAACCCGTAAAAGCTTCGTTCATTCTCTGAACACAATTTAAGATATTTTAGAATAAATCCGGGAGTCTTGTGACTGTCCCATTGACTGCCTGGTAAATAACACCGTCAATGTCCAGAAAAGTATGAAAGACATCGTCAGAGTACTCCATCTGCCATCAGTCGTTCAATCTGAATGTTATCGATTTAATTCAAAAATTCGCCTCCTCTCTGTCTCTCTGCGTCAGCGTAGCACCATTGAAGAATACAGCTAGACGCAAACGATGTAGCTACATTGTCAGCCGATACGTTTTCTACCCGCATTTATGCTTTGAT
>SCHK01371235.1:0-20077 GCA_004124795.1 Poropuntius huangchuchieni | reverse complement strand
TTTAATATATAAACATAACATATTTTTCTGAAATATATATGCATATGTGTGTGAATTTATATATATATAATAAAAATATACAGCACACACATACATATATATATTATGCAAACAAAAACTTCGCATGTGATTAATCACGACAGCACTAGGTTTTATGAAAAAAAATATATATATAAAATCAGGTAAATTAAACAAGAACAACCCTCTAAAAACAAAACAAAAAAAACTTTAGAATAAAATTAGAATTAAGTCAAGGGGGGGAAAAAAGAAAAATCAGAAAACATCCTGTAAAGATATGTATTGTATTTGAAATCTAGACACAAATATAGAACGTTTATAAATTAAACAACATTTTTGCCTGTAGTATCTTGCCCTAAATAAAATATTTACAAATGACAAACAATCCGCATTGTGGAGATGATTTTTTCTACAAAGCGGAGCCGCATGAGCCAGTACCTCACATTCAGGGCAGAACCAGTCTCCTTCGGGCTCTGCAGCCAGTTTGAGGCACTTAGCGTGGTAGACGCGCGGGCAGAGCTCACAGCAGAGCACCTGGCCCTCGCGGTGGCACACCCAGCAGTAGAAGTCATTCCGCCCGTCCTGCGGTACAACATCAACAGGGTCTGTGGTGAGTGCGGGCTGCTTCACATAGTAAAAGGGACCATGTCTTAGTTCTGACTGGAATGCGGGCGAGAGAAACAGAGGGTTGGGGTTTCAAAACATGGGTATTAAAGATAACAAGACAAAACCAACAGGCACAAAGGTTATCGATCAGGAAGTGGCATGGAAGGACAGAAGAGGGCAAATGTAGACTAATGAGCACTGAATTAATGGCATTCAACCTGTAACGTGAAAGTAAATGTATCCTTGTTAGAGAAGGAAACAAGCTTAGGACTAATAATTCATTGCAAGTGCATCATAGGCTGTCCCTGGATACATATTTCTGCTTAGCTTGCATGACAGCAACCTGCCTTGCGTTTGTTTGGCTGAGCTCATTATATTAAGGCATTGATGTTAGGTTGTTTACGAAAAATAATTTCACTGTCGAAAGATGACACTTTTATAGAAGGTAAAATGTTTTGTTTGGATCCCCTGCAAAAGCAGTAGTGGTCAGCTCGAGGATTTATCAATAACCTATACCAGGACTTGATAATAAGGATGGTCTGTTCGCATATGGTTGCTGTTAAGCAAACGCTCATGGCGTGAGATGCTGAAAAAACAGTGGATGTGATGATGCTTAAGGTGTGATGCAATGGCCACATCAGTAAAACACATATACCAACAGGTCACAAATAAAACAGGAATGCATTAATACATTGATAAACTCAATAGCCTGATAAACAGACCTTTTGATTTAATATTCATTGATTTAACTATTTCATTTTGAGGACATCAGTCACTTAAGATGTGGCTTTGCCTTTATATAAATATAGCTGTTATTCAAATTATAAATCCATATTATTGTAGTTATTTAATTCTTAAAAACAAAGTTTAAACTTGATGTTTTAAATTGTTAAAGATAATATACTCCACATCTGACACTTACTGTAATTTAAAAACTAAGCTAAAAACAGCTAAATGTTTCATTTTCTTGTTGCTAAAACATCAACAATTTTTTTTAATGTTTCAAGCAAGTATGGTTGAAAAACAACAGGAAAATTAAGTATTTGCATCTATTTGAACAATTACATTAAATCAGTTAAAACTTATGAACATTAAATATTTAAGTGGTTAATATATATATGAATTAGTTTACATTTAATAAATACAAAAACACAAATCTCATTCTTATTTCTTTTATGTGACTAACAAATATGCATCACACTACGTTTATTAGTTTATGTTAAAACAGTTTAATGAAAGTGAATGAAAATTTTATATGCTATTAAAATACAAAAATCTTAAATATAGGCCAAAATATTTTGTGTGATAAGAGTGACAAGATGTAATGAATAAATAAATTTAACAAAACATTTGCAACCAGAAAAATGTATTATTAATTGATAAGGCTGTTGGCAGATTTTGTAACATTTGCCAAAAGTGCACACAAATCTTAAAGTGGCCAAATATAAAATAGCTTTCTTTACAGGTTTAGCAAAACCAGTGGAAATTTTAAAAACAAGCAACCCTGAATGAACTACAGTACATCATAAAAAAAGTACATCCATATTAGGGTGAAGGTAACAATGAATACCATCAAATCTTGCAGTGTATCACACAGAGAAGCCACCCAAAAGACAAAAAATAAAAAATACCGATGGACACTGAAATTAGTGAATGGTGGACATGCCGGACCGAACAAGGGCTTGTAAAAAGAGCAAAAGTTGCACCTGGTCTTTACTGTTATTGACAGCTCCTGGTTTCTTCTTCTTTTTTACAGGACTAGAGGAGGATTCCGAAGGTGAGTGTCCATTTGAGGAGTGAGGGGGACTGGAAACTTTGCGCTTAGGGACGGTCCTTTCTGCTGACCCTTGATCAGAGACTGCACAACAATGGTACAAATTACTGGCATAAACATAGTTAAAACTGTACGTATAAACTAAACCATACTGCAAAAATGAAATCTGACCACAAAGCATCAACAAATAATGATCAACCCAGCTGACATTTTTGACACTTGAATGTGGAAATAAATGTGGTACTCTCACACAAAGGACAATTCTCACCCTTGGATCGTGTTGCGATTTCCATCCCTTCAATTGCATCTGACTCCTTCCCTCCTCCTTCAGCCAAACTGCCACGATGAAAAAAAAAAAATCAATGATATTTAAATGCCCATTTTGTAAACCTGCTGTTTTGTCATTATATGGCACCTGTATTTCTCATGCCATCCTTTGCGGTAAAAGAAATCACTTTACTAAAATTAGGCTTGAATTTGTATTTTTTACCTTTAGAAGGAATGTGTTTGGCAACAGTGATGCTAAAAAAACAAAACAATGAAATCTATCATAACTTCACCTTTTTATCAAACATCAAACAAGCAATATCTTGTCTTCGTATAGTACTTAACTGAATTTAAGTTTTATTTCAACAGTTTGAATGCAGTAAAGAACGCCGTTCACCGTGAAGAGAGCTTTAACGTCAAATTCACAGCAGGGCCTCCATCAGACTCAACACAATATGCTTATTATCCACTCCTCTAACAAATCCTAATCTGAATCTTATCGAACATTAAGAATAAGCAGATTAAATAAAACATTGTGTGTCAGGTGTAACTTACAAATGAGCATTTGATACTAGCAAAAACAAATCAGCTTGTGGCATTTCCTGATGGTTTCGTTAACAAGTGACATGGCATAAAAACATCAAATTTTATGTAAATATATACAAAAAGGGCAAAGCATTTTCATTTCAGTAAACAATAATGTGCTTTTTTCCAATCCAAGAATACAACAGGCAACCCAGTTTAATTATACACTGAAAAAATGGAAATACTTAGTATTTCTATCTTGTTTTCCAGTGCAAATATCTAAACATTTCTTACTTGAGAATCAAAATGATATGAGATATTAAGTCTTCTTTCCTTAAAAACATATGAAAATTATGTGAGTTTATGATTGAAACAAGAAACAAATATGTCTATGGGATAAGAACAGTTAACTCAATTCAAATTTTAAGCAAAGACTCACTTTAGATATTTTTATTTCAGAAAACAAGATCATTTTGCTTCTCAAGTAAATATCTAAATTTAAGAATGTTTGTACTGAAACAATACAAAAATGCAGAGTAAAAAAAATTATATTTTGCAGTTTATTACTGCCTTAAGTAGCGCCAAGATGGTTTCCTCTCACTGCCAAGAGAGAACCTTCTATTAGTAATCTCAATAAACACACAAATGCCATCTGAATATGATATGCACATCAGACCGATGGCCCATAACTCATCAGACTGAGCGTCGGTTGATGCCAATGCTGAATCTCTGTGGAAATTTCAATTTCGATGCAGCACTTGGACTCAAGACCTTCCAAGCGACATAACGTTTCCCATCATTTTGCAGCCTGAGCGGTTTTAAAAAGGCTCCCTTTCTCTCCTGATGCCTGGGTTATTATCACACACCCCCCCACCACGTCTTGTTCATGAACAGAGGAACAGAGAACATCCTCCATGAACAAACCTCAAGATCACACCGTTATTGACATTTACCAGGTCGATCTAATGCGCTTGCCCTGATGTGGCAGTGATATCTTGCTCCGTCCCGCACCCCCAACCTTCAGAGATGCAGATGGGGAGGGGGTGTGTTGACAGCATGCACAAGGCAAACATCTGTAGAGCTTGAGCACTTGCCATCTTGGCCTTCTCACGTCCAACCTACATGCACCATCCACTCCCCACCCCGTAGCAGAATCCAGTTCCTCTTACGCAAACAACAACCCGAACACATGAGTTAAAAATGGCAAAACACAATCACAGATACACCTATAACCTTACCCTTAAACAAAAACACACAGTCACACTAGCATTGTATGACTGTCCATCTAAAAACTGACATATAATAACAGCATACCTTTTTCTTTACAGGCACAGTACACAGATTCTTCAGCCTGAGCCTTTTAAATGTGTTTTTTTTCAGAAATAAAGGCAGTGAGGGATGAGACAAAGATAGGTGCAGAATTTTCCAGAAGGGCCTTGCTCTCCCTGCTGCTCTCAGAGCGATTGTCAATCTTTAACCTCAGCTGTGTGCTGCCGATTGGTTTGAGAGCCACACGGAGGCGCGTGATTGGGCGGCTGGCGCTGTGTGTGCCACACAGGCTCTCCCTGCTCCCCTCTCTCTGCTCTGATACACTGCTGCAATGCAGGGAGGGCTGCTGCCGCTGCTGCCGCTGCTGCCTTTCACCGGGAAAATGCTCGTATTCTACCCTGAAAACCACCGGTGTGAATAAACACGGGACGTTAGATGTTCGGACAAACATTTCAGATGGTTTTATTCTCCTCCCCTTCTTGCAGTCACGGTGAAGGGCGACCATTTTGTTAAGTAGGAGTCGAACAGAGATTTGACAAATGAGCGGCTCGCAGGAATGCAGCAAGGGCCTTGTAAACACCAAGAGACAAAGAAAAGGCTGGAAAATGTAATCGGAGTCGTGGTAAATTGCAGGTCTTGGGAATGCTCCTTATGTGCTGTCATTTAGCTGCTCAAGACTGACTTGCACTCAGCCGGCTGCCAAAATGAGCTCATGTACCCACTAAAAATAATTTCAATTGCTCAGTGATTTTGTAATAGGGTCAAGGATGCTCATTGTCCAGAGCCACTGATTCATTCACATGCACGGTAAAAGATATGCACATATAATGAATGTTTTTAATGCATTCATTCATTTTTGGGGGGGTTAAAAAATGTCAGGGTAAAATTTGAAGTTTTGATATCATAATGGAAAAAAATAATAAAAATCATCATAATAAAACAATAATTACATTATTTTTATAAACTTTTTTTGGCAATGATTCCATTTTTTTTGGAGTAACATACATTTAAACTTAATTTTTAAAACAGTAAAACAAAAGAATAATCATTTAAATAATATTTTGGAAATACATTTTTTATAATGGTAACTCTGATTTGTCTATAACTTACAATAATGATTTTAAATTATTACCTATAATTCAAATTATGCATTTTCTTATATCTCCCTGTTGTAATTAATCTTATGCTCTTTTTTTAAACAACCAAACTGAACCACCCCCCTCAAATCTCAGCAGTTAAATAATAAATGACATTTCTAGAAATATAATCTCAAACAGATATCATGAACTAACAAGTGCTCGATACTTTCAATCAGACAGGTGAAGCCAATAAACAATCAAGTTTAATTACTTGCGTTAACAGACAAAACTGTCAAACGCCCAGATTATTTTGCTGACAATGACTACTACAGCAAGTTAAGAACAACAACAAAAATGCCTCAGTTTGACATTATGGTTGTGGAAAACACCACTTGTCCACTGCTTTGACCTTCTGATCAGACCCCTGCTGTAGTAAATACAGTATCCAATGACTTGCCATCCAAGAGAAATATTTAAAAAATACTGGCATCAAATGTAAGATCAAGTATGCCACATTAAAAAAAAAAATGCTTGCATTCACAGAAACAAAAACAGTCTTTGTGGTTGCACAGTCGAAAGCGGAAGTCTGTCTGAAATGGCTGCCAACTCATACCACAACTAAGTTTTGATAAAATGCCTGGCCTGTACAGAGTCTTTACAACCTGAGTCAACAGACAGAAGCCTGTAGCTATTTAACCAAGAAAGGCAAACACAAGACTAATGCACCATCTATATGCATCTGTTTATAGAAAAGAAAGTCTCTTCTATTTCAAATCCAGTAACTCTGTCAGCAGAAGCATTCTGCTGTGTGCTTTTGCAAATTAGGCCTATATCCTGAGCAAAATGGACATTCAGCTTTATGTCGGCCATTGAAAAGTGTTCCCTTAACTTGCAACCTGAGCCAAAACTGCTGCTCGATCTTTCTGCCAGTCTACATGTGCGCTTCCTCTTACAGTCTGTACTGTCTGCTCCTCAGGGCCTTCCATTTTGAGAGGTCTGGCCTGTGACACAACCTGACACGACTGTGCTCCTCTCCGGCTTTAGAGAAACATTACTAGGACAGAGACCAGGAGAGGCCATTTTGGTCACAGTGTTAGCACAGGTCAGCCATGCGAGCCTGGAGACTAAAACACAGTGTGAGTGTGATTTCTGAGTTGCCTCTGCCTGCCAGGATTCAGCTCTTTGGTGTTGGAACAGGTTTTGTCCCCTGTCTCTCAGAAAATCCTGTATTTCTGCATGACACAATTCAACCATTAGCATGAACAGGTAGTGTAAAAAGCATATAAGCAATGAAAAATCTCTTACCTCTGTGGATGCATGGCTTAAAACAGTGGGTAATGTCAATGCTTATGAAAACATGGAGGATAGCCCTCCCTCTCTCTCTCTACACAGCAGTCTCTGCTCTCCAAGCCAGCCAAGCCAACATTCTGATAACAGCTATGAAAGCACTTCTGTGATTGGCCGCTTTGTACAGGCAGGATGAAAGGCAGCTGCTGATTGGCTGACGGGTTTCCTGAGTAAATGTCTTTTGTTCAGTACAGACAGGCTGTGGCAGGATTGTGAACTGAAAAAGGAGCTAGGCCTTGATGTGTACAGCTAAACCTGAGCTAAATTGCTTACAGTCAACCTCTTGTTAAAGGCGTTTTACGTTAAATTAAAACAAATAATTACAGAAGTAGTAAAATGGTGTCACTATACACAGACAAGGCCTTGAGTGCTAAAATTAAACTCTCTACTGAGAGGAAAATCGAACTGAAATGATAAATATCATGTTCATCTATGTTTTTCAGCCTTAATATATATGTTTGAATACATATTATACAAATTTGCTAATTATTCACTACTTCATTACTTCTGAATCAGTCAATAATTCTTACTACATCATTGATTCTACAGAATCATTTCATCATAAGAGCTTGGGTTGGTTATCTAGTTGTTTCTTCAAGTACTTTAACAGTGATTTCTACGTAAACAGTAAAGAGAGAGCCTTAAAGGGACAGTTCCCTCAAAATTTAAAATTCTGTCAGCATTTAATAACTCTCAAGTTGTTCCAAACCTGTATGAGTTTCTTTCTTTTGTGGAAGAATTATTAGGTTATTTTGGCAAATAAACAATTGCTGCTGCCCAATGATTTACATAGTATGGGAAAAATGCAAGTTAATTGGGACCAGCAACGCTTTACGATATCAAACTCTGATTTTTAATCTTCAGATTATGAATCCGTTCTGTCAGAGGAGGATATCAAACGTGTTTGAGATTTTGAGCCTGTTTTTGAAAAAAATATTGTTTTCGTTTGTCATGTGTCTCCTAACAATACAAGTTTTTTGGGTTCTGAGTAACTGAACACTCTGGTAGTCATTTAGTGTATGATGTCCAGTTTTTTTTACAGTCGGGTAAATGTTTGATGCCTAGTGTTTTAATAGCTTGTCCTGTGTAGTGTATTCCAGCCTTAATTTATACTTAAAAATGCTATGACCATATGTTTCCAACAGATCTGAGGGGGTGGGGCCTGGGCACAGCTTATCTAAAACCCACTCTAGTTAGACAGGTTCTGAAGCACCTTGCAGTGAGTCAGCTGCTAAAACACACCCCACGCTTGTTGTCTCCTTACAAAACCAGACTTTGTGTTTTAACATCTAAAATGAACCAACAACACGTGCACATTTAATCAAGGGGAACTCCTAGTTTTGCAATGAGTATGCAAACATGACTTGATGCTCCATATTACACATTTAGATTTTTACATTTTCTTGTTCATGCAAATCTCACTAACACAATACCAGGTTGACAGGTTTTTGTGGGTTGTTGCTATGGTGTGCTCTGGGTGGTTCCTTACAGGCCCAATTCCTTAGACAAAACTGTAAGAAAATTAGGGGGTCCGGTTGTTCAATGACTAATTCTTAAAGGGATAGTTTGTAAAAAAATAATAATCATAATTTTGTCATTGTTTACTCACACTCACATCATTCCAAACCTCTTTCTGTCTTCAGTGGAACACAAAAGAAGATATTCTGATATTCAAAACCAAAGCCCTTGTAATTATATTATTCACAACCATTAAACAGAACACATAAAATAGTCCTTCATCAACTAAAAACATACATTGAGCCAAAGACTAGCTCAATACCGTTCAGAGACCTGGAAGGTCATGTCACAGTATGTCCACTAGAGGAGGCTATTCAGCTTTCTGCTCCTCATGTTGTCATCTATGCTGAGGACAGCTGTCTGAGACTCCCTGCTGCATTAATAAATCAAAACACATACTGACACAGACACACACTCACACAGCATGCAAGATCTCAAGCCAAAGAAATATTGATGATTTGGAGAGTTTTTCCATAGGCACACTGATTTCATTCAACTCCATATCTACAGTATCTTAAGATATTCACATGAGTCACATGTTTAAAATGCAGGTCAGTTATAAAAACTGTATATATATATATATAAATATACAGTATTGTATGTATTTTTATTTTTAAATATTGACAGCCTGGAAGATTTCTAAAGATATCTAGAGCTAATCTTACATATTAGATATATAACACTCAGTTGCCTTAAAGGGATAATTCACCCAAAACTGAAATATCTGTCATCATTTACTCACTCTCATGTTGTTCCAAATCTGTATGACTTTCTTTCTTTTTTTGACAGAAGACAAAAGAAGATATTTTGAAAAATGTTTGGTAACCAAACAGCTTTAGTACCCACTGACTTCTGTTGTATGGGCAAAAACCCCAACAACAACAATGAGCCATTTTTCAAAATGTCTTTTTCTAGGTTTCACAGAAAAAGGAAGTAATACAAGTCTGGAGCAACGTGCCGGTGAGTAAATGATGACAGAATTTTCATTTTCAGGTGAACAATCCCTTTAAAGAGCTTCTAGCATAGTGATACGATTTCCTAACCTTGAATTAAACAGATGTAATTATTGCGCTTTTTTTACTCACTCTTCATTCATACATTCCTGAAGAGGTGATTTAACCTAGTAAATCTTTAAAGTACTTCATCTGGAGAGGGAATGAGAGAGCGAGAGGTTCATGACTGCATGTTTGCAGGTAGAGAATCTATAGATCTGGATGATTGGGGGCTATCTCCTGTCCTTTAAAGCTGCTATCTCCTGTCCTTTCAAAGGGGACGGACAGAGTGAGGGGGTTGGGGGGTAAACCATCTCACACTCTCGGAAGGGGGAAGTCAGATTGTGCTGTGAATTGGGGGAGGGAACAACAACAGGTCTATGGGCCTCTTTCTGGGTTTTTGAAGAATGTTATTGGGGTACTCTCAGTTTTGTGGTCAAATATGTTCGTAACTGAAATGTTTTATCTCATATAGCATGCTATTATTGAGTTTAAAATTAAGATTTAAAAAGTACAACTCTGCTTGAACTTTGCACATGCATACAAGTCCACAAATGAAATTTGAAAATATATTCTATAGCTTAATGAGTTTTCCTCAGTGATTATTATGGCTAAATTGCTTAATGCTTCAGGTTCACATCTATGTTTTTGGCCAGATGAGACCAAGGGTTATATAGCAGGGAACTGTGATGACAGGAAACAGCAAGCATTGAGCTAATTACTACTCTCTCTCTCTCTCTTTCTCTCTCCCCGCTCTCCCCTCCCCCTCCCTCCCACTGTTCCTACCTCCCCTCTCTTTTTCCTTCCCTCCCTCCCTCTTTAGCGCTGTCTCCTTCTCCAACAGTTGAAATTCTACACTGGTATGCCTCAGAGATCACCATGGAGACGAGTTCATTGCTATCTTCCAGGTCTGGTCTTCAGAGGGCAGAGCACTTACAGCCTCTGCAGACCACAATAATACGAGTGTGTCCTAAAACGGCTTTTTGACCATTTATTTCTCTTTACATGAAGATCTAAATATATAAATATTCATGACAAAATGCAAGCCTATTATGTGTATCAGTCATAGAAACACATGCTTTTGATAATTTACAGTAATGCTAACTACAAAGTTTGCTGTGTCATATATATTGCACAGCCTTTTGTTTTGTAGGCTTTCCTCTAGCACGTGCAGCAGTTTTGAAAATATGTATTGTGTATTATTTTAAATTTTATTTATTATTATTTACTATTTACACACTTAAAATTAATTTTCATGGGCATTTTTTTTACCTATACAAGAAGATATTTCTTTCTAACCATACAAAAACACACGGTGTGTCACCCATTTGCCTATCAAGGATCAACAATAGCTTACTTCAATGCATAATAAAAATCAATGCATAATATAATGTCTTAGTAATGACAAATAAAATTATAGATGTTTCCCTATTTGTCTCAAAAATATAGCCTATGTTTTCCAACACAAATATCCACAGTATTTCTATCACTTTTGGTTGGTTGCAAACTAATTCACATTATGCAATATTATGCATACTGAAAAGCATTCGTTTAACTTCAAGTAGCATAACTGTTCAAGTGCTTGTACGTCGTGTATATTGTGTAATGTAAACTTTGTGTGTATATTACGTGTAAATATAGACTGTATTATGTGTAAACTGTGCAGTGTGTTCTTGTACTTTGAATTATACTGTGGCTGCAATGCTAGTGGACCACATGAGACTTATGCACATGTTGTAGTACAAATAAAGTGATTGCATTTGACAGATTATGAATAAAGAGGTGTGCAACAAAATAAATAATTCGATCTCTCGCGAAGCCAGCGAATTCGTCACACTCAACTTATGTAAATAAAGGCGTACGTCAGCCTACTCATTAGGGATACGTGGCTGTTATCTCTATGTGGCCCTTGGATGAGCTAAAAATAAATGCACTATATTTTTTTTACGATA
The DNA here is from genome assembly GCA_004124795.1 of Poropuntius huangchuchieni. Lineage (NCBI taxonomy): Eukaryota > Metazoa > Chordata > Actinopteri > Cypriniformes > Cyprinidae > Poropuntius > Poropuntius huangchuchieni. The sequence goes on along the minus strand of SCHK01371235.1, from coordinate 8,730 downwards.
TTGCTACTACTGCCCATCTCCTACTGGATGTCTATTTTTCGATCTGCGGGGGTTCATGTACTTGTAGTTTCTTTCCTCTCTAGCTCTGTGTAGACTGCGCGGATCGGCCGGGTGGCGCAACTACATTACCCAGAATTCCCCGCGCGCGTGGTTCGGGCAGGCTTCTTTAAGCTTTGGGAGTGTTTCCCATTTAAACAAACATAGCTAATGCTGAAGATGGCGGATGCGTAGAAGTGGCTTAAAGAAACTGGAGTGTTTCACTGGATACATTTACACCGGTAAGTGAACCGACCACTTCGTCGCGTTCGTAAATGGATACATTTAAGCAATTGTTGTGTTCGTGAAGCAATGTTACGCGATGCCGGTTGTTCAGAAGTACATTCTTGTCCACGGTGGGGATCTTGCCACCTAGTTATTCTGCCTTTGAGACAATAATCGTAGTAACACAGTGTTGCCAGAGACAACATTCTCCAGCATGTTTGTTTACTTTTCATAACAAGAACCGTTTGTGGATTTTCATTCTTTGATTCTTATGCGATCTTATTAACATTTTGCCATTAAGTAGACGCAGTTTAACACTGTTCTCCTAAGTTAATGAACATTTTGTAAAGATTTGAATCCAGTCTGAACCTTTTGAGATACACAACAACTCTAAATGATTAAGTTATTTTTGTAATTGCTGTACTATTCGCGTTACTGCTTTCTGTAATATTGAGATTAAGAAACATATAGGCTATGGAGTTTTTACTTGTTTCAAATTTTTGATCAGCACCAAGTTTGTTTACCAGTTTTTGGGTCACCTGATAGTTTACATGATCAGAAGTTAGTTATAACATATCTGTCACTATCATAAATACTTATTTTTATTCATTCTTCCAACTTTTTCATTCTGACCTTTAATGAACAACTTACTGACCTCAGACGATGTGATGTTTTATTATGCGGATGTTTTGTAACCTTTGCTCTCAGTTCAATATGATGAAGTTCAAATGACCCAAACAACAAGATAGTTTCCTGGTTAATGACAAAGAGGGTGGAGATTAAATGATCATCAGTCAGAAATGAAGAAATTAAAGCTGGGCAATATTGGGCGATATTGTGTTTTTATGCTTTATGCTTTGCTACCTACCAAACTGTGGCGTATTAATCAGTGATGCACAAGTCAGCAGGATAAGTCCCAGTGATAACTCTATGTTTTGGATTTTTGTTTATTTTCATTTTTGGTCATATTGCATATTTGTTGTGATGTAGGTCATACTGACTGTATTAGATGCTGTAATTATGGCTGTCTCAAACCCCAGTGAACTCTCTATCCAGACAGTATTGTTGGCCGTGACAGGCGTGTTTTAAACATGCACATTGTTAACGCAGGAACGTGAACGATTCTTATCAGAGACACTATTTTTAACACTGATTTAGCCCGAGGTATTCGGTGCACTGCAGCGCTGCTGGAAAGTTTGAGGAAGTTCCTCTGAATTCACAGCGATTCGTGTTATGTAGTGATCCAAATGCAGCAGTTTCTGAGCTAGGAGAGTTTGACCACATCCCACTGTTTTGAAAATATTCACTGCCCATTTATAGAAAGATCACAGAACCACATTTGTAGGACCAACGTTTCCCCAAAATCCACATGCACTCATGCTGACATATATAGATACATTGAAATATATTTTGCTTATTATTTGGACACTGAAGGTACAGGTAGATAACGTGCTTGCGCTCTGACTGTTTTTTAATAACATATTTTTAGAACCATGACCGATTTGCTTTTATTGCCTCCACAGTGCAGTGCAGAATCTTCCTAATAATTATGTTATTAAATTTCAAAGCTGCAGCCTCTTTAGCCTGTAGTGCACTTATTCAGTGTGTAAAAATAGTTTAATATAAGCGTGCACTTTTAAAGCATTTCTGTAGCTGAACGCGTGAGAACACAACACGCTTTATGCACAGCGGTGTATGTTGGTGCTCACACGCTACGGGACCCACAAATGCCCTGACTGCGTGTGGGAAAAGACCCTCTGAACTCTTCTTCACACTGGTCGCAGGCTGAGCCCCCCTTCCCCCTTTATCTGTTCCTTTCTCCCCAGCTCCCTCTCTCTCACACGCCGAGCGTCAGGCTGCATTAACTATGAATCAATCTTGTGTTGAACGCTTTGACTGCAGATGGGGTTAAGAATTAAAGGATGCATAGATTCTCTGTCCTCGTCCATTTGTTAGCTCGGGTTCTATAACTCATTAACTCGGACGCTCTCAGAGGAAGAAAAAAATGCTTGTGCGAAAGATTTCCCATGATTTTTGAAGGACCATCTGAGTTTTGATTTGAACATTTAAGCATCTTATGTTTTGTGTTATTTTAGTGTCCACTGTTGTGGTTAAAAAAATATGAAATTTGAACACATGAATGTTCTTCCTGACTGATCTTTTTAATAGAATGAGGCTTAATTTAAGATAACTGGTGGCAAAAGCACCATGAAGTATCATAAAGTCAGCCGTTTGATTTGTGAAGCATTGTTTGATGAACAGAGCAAAATTTAAGTTATTATTCACTGATAATCTTGCCATCTAGTGGCCGTTAACTGATGCATCTTGAGTCCATGACAGTGTTATTGTAGTATTATTTAATTATATAAAACTAATATAGTATATTTTTTTACTTTTTAGTAATATGTGCTTTTGTCAGTTTAATAGATTTATTTTTATAACTAACAATAACGGTGATTCAAGTGATTTGAACATGCCTTTTTGTGAACTAGATTAGCCATTTCAGTATAATGATCCGACTCAAAAGAACTATTCATTCACGTGCTTCAGAGATGACTTTAGAACTATCATGTGACTTGCACAAAGTCTTATGACCCACCTTTTATGATACATTTTATGAACTTTTTTTATTAACTTATATAAAATTTGGAGCTTGACCGCCCCAGTCCTCATTTACTTCCGATATTTTACTCCACGGAAGACAGAAATAACGTTGAATAAAGTTGTTTTCACTTTTGGGTAAAATATTCCTTAATGTCTTGTCCGTTATAAATAATATTCCTTTTGGATCAAAAGAGGTTGTGACTAGCGAACAGCAGAATGACTAATGTGCTTCTCGTCACCTCTCTGACACTTATCTGATCGTTTCCGCTCATTTTGCATTTGTCAGTCCAGAATAGCTGAAGAAGTTGTTGAAATGCTGCTGTTCTCTGAGTGCAATGTGAGAGTGAAAGAAGGAAAACAGTGTGGTTGTGGGTGACGGTTATTTTCAGAGCAGGGAAAATGGTCCAGTTATATCATGTATCTGTGTGTTTGTTTCAAATGTAAGATTAATGCTGGGGGGTGTATAGTGTTGCTCCGAGGCGCTTGTGTTGGTGGCAGTGGGTTGAAACAAAAGCTTGATTGTTGCACTAATTGAAATGTGATACCTGCTACTTGTGATGGCTTTTTGCTTGGAGTAGTTAAAGGTGTTGGTGCAGGTGGGTATTTTAGCCCTGTTAACTTTTAATACGTGTGGCGAGGTTGACTCACATCTCAGTGACTCATGTGTGCAAAATGAATCGAAAAACGAACCGTTTGGGGAGCGTACAGGATATTAAAGATTTATTGCACCGTTCAGATCTTCAACGAAAACATTTTCAAACGTAAATATTTCGGATTTTGGAGCTCATGTCATGATTTACGACACTAATTTGTAGATCGCTGTAACTTTCCATTCTGCTAACCAGAGAAAAAAGTAAAGCTAGTCCTTCTCAGTCAAATCCAGAGTGAGTAATAAATTGAGTTTCTTTCACTCATCCACTTCTGTACACCTTTAGCGCTTCGAATGGATGCCAGGTTGTTTATCATGGAATAAATTTCCAGTTTTTCTCTCTGTTTACTCGGTTCATAAACAGCATGTCGTGAACTTTCTCCCTTCACTTTTTAGACACCCAATCAAGAGCTCAACTGTGAAGCTTTGTCTTTGGCAAGTCAAAAATTCTGTGCGAATCATTTGGAAACTTGTGAGTCATAATTAAGAGTCTCTGCATGGCATCTGCGTGCGAGCGTCGCCGCTACGTTTTACAGCTCCCTTCAGTGTCCTATAGCACAAGTCGAATTTAAGAGGAATGTGTAAGTTGCATCCAGCTGTGGCTGCTTGTGTAAAGCTGTGTTGCCATGACGACACTCCTGCACGACTGGCTCAAGGTCGTTCGGGCGGTGACGACGAGCTGGATGTGCCTTGCGACGGAGTGTGCACGATATGCACACATACGCGGAAGGAAGCTCTCTGCAGTGCTGTGGGTGTCTGAAAGTGAAACTTGGAAATACATGCAAACACTTTCTGTGCATGAAGACTTTCACTTGAGACGACTCGTGGAGGAAAATAACGTGTTTGGTATTTCATTTTCTCAATGCTGTCGTATTTAATTTGTTGCATTTTCCAGCCCAGTACACATTTCTCCACGATCCGTAGTTGTTTTCCTGTTAAAAGTGGAGAGAAAGGGGGGGGGGGTGGCTAACGAGGTTTAAAGAGTGAAAAGTGCACACTCCTGGTGTTTTTTCCCTCTCTCTTTTTTGGCTTTCTCACCCTCTGCTGAAGAATGCTCGTAAAACGGGTTCACCTGAATAAGCCCACGGGAGAGTAAGGCCCTGGTCTGGTCTTGTTACCATTGTAAAAAGTTAGCAAGACTGTGTGTGTTTGTGTTGTGTTTAGGGCCCTGTTGTATAATAGTAGAGAAAAGTTTTAAGTCACGAGGTAAATGTTACCAGATGCGTTCTCCGGCAGTCGAGCCTAGAGGAAGAACAGGCAGAGAGAGAGAGAAAAAGAAGTATATGGAAAGAGAAAAAGTCAACTTTGGATGAACTTCTCAACTGCTTAGCGGCCACCTTGTTTTCATTTTGCCAGCATCCCCACCCCCCAATTTGACGAAAGGTTTGTGGAGAGTTACTCAGAATTCCACACTTACAAAACCCCACTGTAGTGTTGGAAAACTTTTACAACTGAACTGCATTGCTGTAGAATGTTTATTCTACAATTAAAGGATTAGTTCACTGAAAAATGAATGTGCTGTCATTGTTTATTCACCCTCATGTCATTCCAAACCTGTGAGACTTTAATTTGATCTGTGCAACACAAAAGAAGATATTTTAAAGAACATCTAGGGCAACGGTTCTTAAAGGGTTAGTTCACCCAAAAGTGAAAATTCTGTCATTAGTTACTCACTGCCAATTTCGCACCAAACCTGTAAAACCTTCATTCATCTTTGGAACACAAATTAAGATATATTTAATGAAATCCAAGAGCTTTCTCACTCTCCATCGACAGCAACACAACTACCACGTTCAAGGCCCAGAAAGGTAGTACGGATATCGTTAAAATAATCCATGTGACACCAGCGGTTCAACTATAATTTTACAGAGCTACGAGAATGCTTTTTGTGCACAAAGAAAACGAAACCACTGATGTCACATGGACTGTTTTACTGATGTCTTTACTGCATTTCTTGACCGTGATAGTACAGTGAATTTGGAATGATATGAGGCGGGTGAGTAATTAATGATAGAATTTTCATTTTTGGGTGAACTATCCCTTTAATCCTGGTCCCAGTTGCGTATATGTGGTGAAGCGCAAATCCATGTTCTTAAGTGAAGTAAACTTTAGCCGATTTTCCATGTGCAGGGATTAGAAACCAGTGAACACTGTGTAGGGACCATCTCAATTAGAACACAGTTGGTTGTTTGGATCAGGTGTGTAAAACAAGAGAGGCATGCAAAATGTGCAGAGCAGGGAGTTGCGTTCCAGCGTTAAGTATCGCTGGTCTAAGGAGTTCTTTGCTATTGTCAAAGCTGTACATCAGGTTTTCAGGTTTGACGTCAGTGACACCAAGCGTCATTCGTTGTTGCTTGTCTCGTGATGGATTACGTGTCAGTTCTGAGATTCTTCAAAATTAGTAGTTGACAATGACTGTCTTTCTTGTGTGGAATTTTTTTTTGTTTCCAAATAACAGTGAAAGTTAATTGAGGCCAGTGTTATTTGACAAGTAAATGATAGCAAATCTTTCATTTTTGGGTAAACTATTCCATTAAAATAGCTAAATATAGGCAAATTTATCTGTCTGTCACTATTAAAAAGTCTTATTTTATACTCCATTAAAGAAAGTATATCAAGAACTTTAATTTCTGAGTGAATGATGCCTTTAACTCTGCATTACTCCAGGTGAGAGTTTTGTTTCAGTGCAGTTTTGGGTCATGGGGCCAAATTTTGTCTCATGAACAAGTTCAGTCTTTCAGTATTGCTGCTGACATTTGAAAGTGATATTTAAACATCAACTGTTCTTTTCCACTTCGTTCTACTCTTACTTTCCCCTTTATATGTAAATGTTTAACTCTTCCTGCTTAAAGTAGCCTGTCCTCACCCTTTGACCTCTTGCTCCCAAGGTTGAGCACCCCTCATTTTGTACCTGTTGATGAGCTACATGATCAGTAACACAATACACTACCGTTTAAACGCATTAAATTAATCAAAAGTGACCTTAAGAGATTTATAAAGTTACAAAAGATTCCTATTTCAAATAAATGCTGTTTCTAATTATCAAAAAAGTATCATAGCTTCCACAAAAATATTAAGCACCACAAATGTTTCAACATTAATAATAATAATAGGAAATGTTTCATGAGCAGCAAACTTCTGTGATCATGTGACACTGAAGACCTGCTGCTACAAATTTAGCTTTGTCATCATAAGATGAAATTGCATTTTAAAATATATTAAAACAGAAAACAGCTATTTAAAAGTGTAGTAGGCCTAAAATTCCACAATATTACTGTTATTAATGCAGCCTAGTGAGCATTAAAAAAACATTCTTACCGACCCCAAAACAACTGGTGTATTGCAATTTAATAACTTTTGCAGAAAACTCAACTCCGAAATGTTATATAATCATGTAGTAATGATTATTTTCTGATAACACAGTCAAACAAAAAAGGTAAGATCTATAATAAATTTGTAAACTATAAATAAGTACACTGGACATGTTATGGAAGCGCCCCTCTTTAACACTGTTTGAAGCATAGACTATAGTTTTTGCATGGTGTCTGATGTTATTTTTATTTTTATGTCTACCTTCGTACCTCAAAGCCTATTTGCATCCAAGGTTCATGCACTCCTCTTTTGCACTGTGTATTTCCATAGGCTTCAGCTTATTCTTTTGTTCCTGAGGAGCGTCACAGAGTCCATAATCTCTCTCTGTCTCAGGCCGATAATCTGATGATGTTGAAGGGACAACGCTGAATAGGATTTTAGCATTGCAGTGATTAAATCAAAGGTAGAAAACAAGCTCGGTGAGAAAACGGGTACGCAGTGTCATCTCAGCTTTGCAGCAGAGCAGATGCACCTCATACGCCGGCCTCGACAAAAAAGGTTGCACCAGGTGGGGAAAAGCAATGGTCTGTCCCTTTAATCACATCATTTATGTTTTAATTAGCCACTGTCGCAGCCGTCGTGTGCTGTCGGGACCGGTCACACACCTGAGACACATGTGTCGCTCATCACAGAGCGTGACAGACTGAACGGACACCACAATCTGCGTTCTGCGGTTCGCCAGTGCATATTTGCATTGAATATATTGAAGAGATCCATGTCGATCCATATTAAGATTCTGGATTTAGATGCTTGTGCCACAGGATGTGGGAGGGTCTTATGGTTTTCGGTTTGAAATGAATGTCATTCTACTGGTTAGAGTCCAAGACCGTGTGGTAAAACAGATTACATCCTGGTCTCTCTGCTGTCTGTCTGCCTGTCGCCATGGCTTCACTCATGTTTGTGGTCTGTTGTCAAGGTGACGAGGCCATTCGTGGGCGGGGACAGCTCTCCTCGCTGTGGAAAAGATGATGGGCGTCCTCTTCCCTCTAGGAGGTCCATCTATCCAATGCACTATTAATAGAGCGGCTAGCAGTTGCATTGGCCTTTTGTCATTACTAAATTTTAATTAAAATTGAATTATGTATACACACACACACTGCCAAAGTCCTACCACTATATATATCACGTCGTACTGTCATAAGCTGCTTTACCTTTCACCCTTTGCGGTTTGCAAATGACGAGACAGGACCCTGATGCCAAGAACGCAGACTGACACAGTTTGGATGATCTATTACGTTCATTTCACATCTTGACATTTGTCATTTTCTTCACAGGCACTTCAGTGGGTGGACTAATCCAATCTATTGTCTTTAGTGTGGAGTACAGATTCTAAAGGTGACAACAAATGGCAAACATTTTACAGGAAGTGTCCCAACGGAGTGTGTTGTGACTGCTGTACAACATTTGATAAAACATTTGAAGGGAAGCACAACCATTGGCTTTTATAAGACATTTGTGTGAGTCTATCATTTTGCGCACATGCTACAACACATTGTGGGATTTCAAACAGTGCTTAAAGGAACACTCCACTTTTTTGGATATAGGCTCATTCTCCAACTCCCCCAGAGTTAAAAAGTTAAGTTTTACCGTTTATGAATCAATTCAGTCGATCTCTGGGTCTGACGATAGCACTTTTAGCATAGCTTAGCGTAGATCATTGAATCCAATTAGACCAGTAGCATCGCGTTCAAAAATGACCAAAGAGTTTCGATATTTTTCCTATTTAAAACTTTAGTTATATCGTGTATAAGACCGGCAAAAAATGAAAAGTTGCGATTTTCTAGGTTGATATGATTAGGAACTAGTTCCTTGATTATTATGCTGGAATGAGAGTATAGTTCCTA
>SCHK01371180.1:0-10000 GCA_004124795.1 Poropuntius huangchuchieni | reverse complement strand
AGTATGTAGACACTGATGAGCTATCAAACTATTGGAGTTGTTACATTTACTATAGGACTTTTTCCTCTCTCTATATACGTAAATGGCACAGATGTGTTTCCTTAAGAAGTCTTCTTCTTGGTCCTTTAGTGTCTCCATGAGAGAATTCTCATGAAGCTGTGTGCTCTGACACCAAACAGTGAGGTGTTAGTTCCTCCTGCAGTGATACAGCCTCATGTTTGTGTATTTGGACTCATTCTGCTCTGTTTACCTGAACTTTGCTCTTCTCTTGCTGTAATCTGTTCTCCTCAATCCACTCAAAAATGAGCTGAAACCGCAGAGGACAACTTCATCCTTCCTTTTTTTTTTTTTCCCTCTGACACACATTTCTTTGAACACACGCATGGATTGGACTAGGTGTAAAATCTCTGCTGCGCTGAGCTGAATTTGCATACTGATTTGGCAATGCAAATGAGCAGCTCAGGGTGATGTGGGCCAGTCGTGTATTTGTAACGGTAAATACTCAGACTTAATGCGTAGGGAGGGAAATTTGTACAGCTACACACAGCGTCTGCTATCTCTCCTGACCTCTGCTTTACATCAGATTGATATGGGTTTTTAAATACCTGATAGTGATGTCTAGACAGCAGCGTGATATAATGCCATTTTAAACATGTATATTTAATGAATAATATTTATTAAAATCCAAAAACATGTTTGAGGATGGAAAATGTGCAGTATTAATCTGCAAAGCTGGCGGAGAACGTCATTGATGTGAATAATCACAAAATGGACAAATTGGCTTATGTGTCACAAGTTTTAGAAAGGATGTGTGCTCCATATTTTCTGTGTATTGCCCTGATCTAAGATCAGAGAGGGAGAATCCAGATCAGTTGAAAAAGGCATTGGCAGAGATTGAGCTGAGAAGGTTAGACAGATGATAGTATTTTAGGTATTTCATTAAGCATGACTGTTATTATTGTGGAGTGTTCAATGCGTAAATAAAGCGTAGACTTGAAAGCGTTTCAGTGCAGCTTACACTTTTCAGCTGGATGAAAGAGACACGGTGTGTGGAGGTTTGGAGGTGAAATGTGGGAACGCTTTCTCAGTTGTCGTCTTGTAGGAGTTCTCATGACAGCTGTGTACAAACGCTCATAACTCGACTGGATCGTGTGTGTTTGCAGCTGTTGTCATGGCAAAGGAAAACCAACACCCTTACGTCTCCCTCGTCACCCTTTCTGTTCCCCGCACAAGACAACTGCTCTCCCTCTCTCTCCCCACACGGTTCGAGTGTGTGTGTCAGGCTGACGAGAGAAAGACAGGTTTGCTGCGTGCTTGTGATCTTCAGAGGTGACCCTGCGGGTGTTTTTAGAGCTGTCTTTGATAAGTCAGTGGCAGCTGAGTCCAGTGCCAGAGCTCAGTGCAGGCGGTGTTCAGAAATGGACACAGCGATGGAAGGAATGAGTCAAGGTTAAAGATCTTGATTTCTCACGGTCATTCAGGTTGTTAGGAAATGATTCTGTCTTGAAATGGTTTGTGTTTTCTGTGGCTCTGAAAAATGTGTTCTGAATTTTCAGTAGCCATTACTCCAGTCTTCAGTCTTGCACAATCCTTCAGAAATCATTCGATTATGCTGATTTGATGCTGTTGTGCTGTTTTCTGAATGAATATAAATAGTTTAAAACAACAGCATTTATTAAAATAAAAATCTTTTGTAACATTATAGATGTCTTTACTGCTACTTTTAGTAAATTTAATGCATCCTTGAATAAATGAGTGTTCATTTTTCAACAACAAAAATATCTTACTAACCTGTTTTTGTTTTCATTAGTGTAGCTGAATTTATTATACAGTCCTCTAGAATAAATATAAATCTTGATTCTGATTGGTCAGCTGTACTATAACCTGTACTAGTACCAATGCCCACTTCATCAATGATTAAGAAGTGATTTCTTCATTATATTCAGTACATTTAGATGCAGCATTCGTATTTGAGGTCATTCCAAGTGCTAACAGGAAGTGATTCTTACGGGCTGGGACCCGTGGGACCCCTTACAGCATCTACTTTAATTAGCTAGCTAGATCCATTAGCTCAGGTACTCGGCTCGAGCCAGGGTTCAGTAAAGTGAGTGTGCGGATAATTTTATTCTCTCTATCTTTGTTTCTCTCTCTTTTTCTGTGTCCTGCTGGGCGGTGATAAATTGGATAGCAGGAAGAGGTTGACAGGGTTAGCGCAGGGAACAGAGGAGTCTCGCTCATTTTCTCTCCCCACCCCCCCCCAATGGTGGCGTGTGTGTGTGTGGACTGGCCCCTGACTCGGCCCTTGTGTGGCCCCTGATAAAGTCATGTCTGTGTGCGTCAGGCTGTGCCCCTTTATCAGGGGGGTCTCTCTCACGAGCACAGGGGTTTCTTATCAGACTCTGCCCTGCCAGCTCCGCTGTCCGCCTGACGCCACACAGACACCAGCACACACTCAACAACTTTTCCATCCGCGTGCAGAGAAGAATTTATTTCGTTGGTGCAGTTGTGGCTCTCGTTGAGCCAGATCACAAGTTCTCTTTCGGCTGCCATAGCTGAAGCTGATGAAATGACTCAGACACGGTCACCAACTTCCTAACTACACTCACGCTCATGTGCTTCCCGTAGGAGAACAGCAGGGCTTTCATGGGCCAGCTCGCACAGGAACAGGCTGATTCAGTGTTTTTGGAAGGGGAGGAGTCCTTTTCATAAGAACCGAAAAGTCATACTTTATAGCATGTGTGTCTGTATTTTTACTGTGGTTAAGAAAATCAGTCCAGGAGCGGTTGGTGTTTATCCTCTCTCTTTTCTCTCTCTCGTTCCGGAGCGGGGGAAGGGCCTCACCCTTTCACATTCCACAACTGCCTGAAATATCTCCACACCCCTTCACACTCCTCTTTCATGCCATTTCTGCGCTGTTTTTCTCCATTTTACAACCAGCAGCTTGGAGACACTGTGTTTGCCTTTGCATTTTCCTCGAGTTCTCGCACTCTCTAATTGAGCAACAGAGGAATTGTTTGGCTAAATCAGACAGCAGTATTCCTCAGCGCTCATCTACACGTTCATTAAGCAGTTGAATCCGTCTAATGTTTGTTCTGTCTCTTTAAATGCTTTAATTAGGCGTAATTATGATCACGCTTATTTCTTACGGCCGAGAAAATGGTCCTTGAATTGATCTACGTGGACCAGAGCCTCGGCCAGAGGTGGTTGTGTTTGATTCTCTCACCCTGTGATTTCAACTATTCACCTCCAATTTGCTCTCAGCAGTAGATAAGCAACACTGCAGGCTTTATTTCACTGCAGAAATTGGAGTTCCAAATTTATGTGTTGATTTTTTTTTTTTTTTTTTTTTTTTTTTTCCCCCTCCCTGTCTGTTTTGAGTGTTGCCTAATAGAGGGCCAATCAGAGTGAACCATGCACCGGACCTCATGGGAGAACACAGATGTCATTGGGATATAAGTGGGTTATTTGTCTGTCATTTCTACAGCAAATGTTGTCAGACTCATTCCATTTAAAAAATTGTCAGTAGTTCCTGTTTTGTTATAATTCTTATCTCTCTCACACACACACATGCACGAAGTGTTCTTGCAGTTCACTCTGTCTATATTTTAATTTATGGTTATGTACACATTGGGGATGCACAATATATCTCTGTAATATCATGAATGACCAATATTAGTGAATTTTTAAATTATCAGTGTTAAATGTTTAATTGTGGATGCTCATTTCTGCTAACAAAACATTTAAAAATTTTATTCATTCCAGTTCTTCTAAAAATTTTATCTATTTTTATATCACATAATTCATATTTTTAATGAATGTGAAGTTCAAAAGAACAGCATTTATTTGGAATGGATTTTTTTTGTAACAATGTAAGTCTTTACTGTCACTTTTCATAAATATACTATTCATTTCTTTGGAAAAAAAAAATCTGGCCCACACATTTGAGTGGTAGTGTATGCATCATGTCGGCAGCCATAGAAATCGAGTGTGTGTTTTACAAAGTGCATTGCGAATGTGATTGTGTGTTTCATTATATGGCATTTTCATGTTCGTTGTGGACAGACAAACTGCTTGTCGTTAGGACACTGTAATTCCTCTGAACACACAGTAAAAAAAAAAAACGTCAACATTGTGAGACCAAGACCAATATTCTAAAACAACCATTGATTATTTCTGGAGCGCTTAACAGCAGATAGGAACAGCTGTTTCATTCTGGGCAGATGTGTGTGTGTGTGTTCTAAAGTCTATACTGAGAGACTATTAACTGAAGCTTAGTCACCTGTTGTAATTTTAACATTCCACTACAGCCAACTGTGTGTGAGAGAGAGAGAGAACGGGTGAGAGATTTGTTTCACTGTGGATGTTATATCGGCCTCCATCAATCCCGCTGTCAAACACAACAGAGAAGCCACCGCCATCCCTTCGCGCTACACAAAGATTTGTCTTTGTCTGCTAGCTCCTTGTTATGCTGCTGCATTTGTGCTCAATTAGCTCTTAAATGTGTCAAAAACAAAAGCGCATCATGGGAGAGGAAGACCATGTCACGGCTGTTCTTTGTGAGATGGCTTAGTGCGCTAGTGGGGTCAACAGATTGATTGTGTGCACAGAGAGAGCGATGGCAGGGTCCAACAGAACCGGGTGGCAGAAAAGAGGGAAAGACACATAGAAAGACAAATAGTATGTGTTGTGAATGAGGTCAGCCTGCATGGAGGGAGTTGGGTGAGTGTTTGTGTGGTTTCACAGGGTGTCTGCGCTTGGACAATGAAGCATTGTGTGTTCAACATTACCCTTTCACACACACATGACATCACTGCTCCGGCATACGGGATGTGACCTCAGTTACAGCTTCCTGTTTGAGACTTTTTGCAACACCGGTGAGACCAGCACAAAGCTGACTGTGTGAGGCTTTGCATTCTTTTACTCTTTAAGCGTTTAGGAAACCTCACAACAGTAGCCACACAGAGAATTGATAGCGACCATAAATGAATTTGGCTTTATGACTGAAGTAATTTAGATAAGACTGATATTTATACGCCTATGTGTACGCGTTCTCTTTCGGTTAAAGGAAGCCATAAACACATTCTACACACGTATGCAGCTGCAGATGCATGCTGTGCCATCCTGTTGTATATAGATAACCTGTGTTTTTAGTTTAACATGGTGGCAACAAACCACAGAGCTTCAGATGACTGCTAATAAATAGATGTTATTTAGGTGTTGTTGTTGGGGTTTTCAGACACATGTCTGACGTTGTGATGGCATTGGTGGAATATTTCATGTAAAGTTCACTGGAATGATTCAGTGGATATGTATTATGAAGAGCACAACATATTTGAGAATGTAAACAACATATATACATATAACATGTATGGATAGGTTTGTGAATGTAAAAATATGCCTTTATATTTAGTAAGAGATTTTAAACTACTGTTAAAGAGCTTGGGGTCAGTGTGAAATGTATTTTTTATGAAAATACACACCAGTTAAAGTATAATTTGCCTGGTTGATGTCAATTTGATGTAGTCTGGGTTGCTTATGTAGTTTTGTTCATGGTTTGAAGATGATTGGCATGTCCATGTAATTTGCCCATCTTAATAGTAGATGGATAAATTTGGTACAATATGCAAGTTTGGTTGGATGCATGATCTTTGATCTTGATTAATTTGATCATAAAGGGTTGAGGAGAATGTTTTGAACTTAAGTCACAGTGTATTTCCAGTGTTTCACAGGCAAATCCCTACCAGGTGTCTCTAGCTTCCATTTCCTTTTTTATCACTTTCCCTCTTTCTTTCTGTGCCAGAGGGCTGCAGCTCCTCTCTTTAACTAAAGACTTGCTTACATTTAAAGTCTATAACAGGGTCTGTCTGTTTGCATTAGTCAAGAGTCTCATGCGCATGCTGCTTTTAGTATGTTACACTTTCTTTCCATTTTCTCTGCGTCTTTGTGTTCCTGTCCTTAAGACCATCAGCTGAAAGCTTGCGGTGGACCGAACTCATCGTGACAGATGCTGAGTCACTACATTGCGATCTGTTTTTTCCTTGTGTTTTTTTGCCATGTGTTTGAAGACCATCTTACTGGTGTCCAGCTTATGCTGGAGTTTCAGTCAGTTTACACTTCTTTCTTACTCTCTCTCACACACATAAACAGCATTTCTGTAAATATTTGTTTTTATCTTAGTTGCCGTAGGCACCCTCATTTTAATTACAGAACCTCCGGGTAACGCTGCTCTCTGATTGGTCCTTGGATTTTGAAGCAGTTTCACTTTAGAATGCCAATGAACTGGTTTTACAGATCTGCTGATCTGCACTGCATGACTGGAAAGTTCCTTGATGAATATCTACCTTATCACTCCGGGTACAGGTTTCGTCTTGTGACATGGGCGGCATAGGATACCTAAACATTAGATTAAACCATCAAAGTGCCGAAGTGAGAAACAATCTATAATATACCCCTGTCTTGCTCTTTAATTAAATAAAATTGGTTTAACCTGTCTTCAAAACTGGCAGACAGTCTCCTTCCTCTCGCACACGGTCATGCTCAGGCTTGTCTAGGAGCTTCTGTTGTTGTGGTACTCTTACCCAGAGTGCTTTGCTGTCGTTACTACTCCTGTGAAGGATGGCACTTCGTGTTTCCTGCCATCCTGTGTCCCCAGGCATCTCTTATGAGATCACTTACATAGTGAAACTAGCACCTTGAGATCTCACTCTCTCTCTCTCTTCTCTCTCGTTCACTGGTGTAAATGGTCCTTGTCATTGGCTGCCCTCATTTCCTGCTAATTAAAAGCAGAGGAATGCAGCCCTGCCACTCAATCTCACACTGTTAGAGGACAGGAAAAAAGAAGGGATGATGAAACGGAAGATTAATTCAATGCAGACACACAAGCTGGCGGTTTTTGCCATGGCTAGCTTTTGACTATCACCACATCAGAGCCCAAACCACAGAATCAGATCAGTTCTTCTGTCCTTCACACCACTGGTGATTAGTGCTAATGTTGGTGTTTTCAACACCACAGTGAGTTATTTAAAGAAAA
Organism: Poropuntius huangchuchieni; assembly: GCA_004124795.1. Classification (NCBI taxonomy): domain Eukaryota; kingdom Metazoa; phylum Chordata; class Actinopteri; order Cypriniformes; family Cyprinidae; genus Poropuntius; species Poropuntius huangchuchieni. The sequence continues at coordinate 2,970 of SCHK01371180.1, read as the reverse complement.
CTTTGAATGAGTTCAGTTTTAAATGGGAACAAAGAAGCTCATTTTGTTCTTGTTTGTTTTTGGTTTGTCATACTAAGCAAGTTTGTTACCATGTTTCAAGAGGATAAGGGAGGTGTCCTGTCCAGAAGGAAGGAGGTGTTTGGTTATCTACTATTAGCACATTTACTGACTGGTTCCTTCCTTCCTGCTTGAGCATTCAGTTTTTCCTCTCATTGTTTAGCAAGTTTGCTGCATTTTCTGTGTGTGTGTGTCAGGGGCAATGAAGGCATTCCTGAAGAATTAATAGATAATTTATGCCCAATTTAATCTTCATACTAGTCTTCAACAAAATCCATGATGAGTGTGTATTTTTTTTTTTTTCTATGTAAGCTGTTACTGATCTGACCATACTGATCTCACAGGATCCTCTTTTCTGAACAGTCTCACACTCTCAGGAAGTCTTGAGCACTCAGTTGATGGTCTGTTAAAACATCGATGGCTTTTCTTTTCTGCACCAGTTCTGCATCCTCAGTTTACTTCCTGTTATTCCTCCAATCCACATCCTGCTGAAGCTCCTTTGTTAGAGTATGTGTGTGTGCGTGCACAGATGGAGTACAGTCAACAAGTCATATGGCAAATGAAGTGAATTATCTGTAAATTTGTAAATAGTATAATCAGTTTCTCTTATCTCTACTCCAACCTGTTTAATTTCCAGAAACATCTGTTCTGTCAGGTTGTGTGTGTGTGTGAGAGAGAGTGAGAGATAACAAAGTCCTTGAAGCATCTTGGTCTGCCTACTCGTCCAGGTTTACTTGCAGTTCTTGGAGAGTTTAGTTGTGATTTAGTAGGTTAGCTGTAGTTGTTGCCAATTTTAAGATCTGTATTCTCTAATTGTGTAACTGTTTTTGTGCCTCTTGCCCCCATATTGGATCTCAACTACAAGAGAAGAAAAAAAAAAAAAACAAGGAAAAGAGTTTGTGTTGGCTGGTAAAAATAATGCAATAGACAGACAGTGTTGTTGTCTATTTATTTATTTCTTTGGTATCGTATCATGGTGTCTCTTCAGTCACATTTAAACTACAATCTCAGAGCTCAAAAATATATTTCTTTTGCATCAGTGATTTAACAGCAGCACTGTGGCTGAATAGTGATACAGAAAAAACACTTGTGCATTCATGTGTATTTGGCTGGATCGGCCGGGCTGTGTCAGTTCTTTTGTTCCCCAGTGTCCCAAACTCACCTGCTTCTGAACAGACCAGCTGTGACCAGCCTCTTCTTGTAACCATAGACTTTGAAGCTGTTGGATTCCCTGTGCAGTGTATGGGTTGAGTGTAAGAGTAATCTACAGGCTGTGGTTAGACCCTGCGTCCTGCTGGGCAGCCATTAAACCACCGCAGTAACTGTGTTGTGCTCTCGTCCTGAATGATAACCCAAACCCACCCCCTCCCCAACAGCTCTACTCTATAACCCTGCACCATATCATCAAGTGTGACAAGCCTCTCTGCTAAATTTAGCTCCTCATAATGGCTCTGCGGAAACCCGGACTGCAGCAGGACAATCTGGGAATGCGCAGCGAGATGAAGGAGAGATCGGAGCGTGTGTTAGGTCAGGGATCAGGTTCATTCCACTACTAATGTCCAGCTTTCTAATCTTTTAATCCTCAGCCTTTCTGATATCATATAACTCAGAAACACCTGTTGTTGTTGTTGGCAGGGACATGTATAATCTTTGTGACCTGTTGGTTATCGGACATGTCGGTTCTCTCTGAAATTATCTTCTGTCTCTGAAAAGCCTCTCCCCTCTACCTCTTGCCCGTCTGATGACGTGTTGAAGTTTCTAATACAGCTGATGTGTTTCCTCATTGGCCGGTGAGAACTGCAGACGCACTTGGATCCATCTCTGTTTCCATTCAGCCCCTGGCTTAAAACGAAACGCTCCGTTTTCTCATCAAAATGCGAATCGGGGACTTGTTTGTGAGTTGTGTTGTGTGCTTTCAAATCTTAGTATTTAATGGTCTTTTAGTTAGTAAAGTGGTGTGTGTGTGTAAACTTGACTAACCAGCCTCTCATGCATTCTGGAGTGTTCAGTGATTGTGTGCTCATTTGAGAGCCCCCACCTTTGCCTTCACTACCTCTTTTCCACTGAACTGATGCTGGTGCTCATCCAGGGAATCTTTCAGCATGGGCCAGCACTTCCACTGAATTGAGCCGAACAATTACAGTGTGACACTTTGGAGACATAACCCCGCAAATGGGTGCAAGGGGCACTTTAGTGTTGGAATTCAGACCTGGATCTTGTACAGAATTAAAAAAAACAAAACAATGGCTGACCGGTTATGATGTTACATTGCATTAATTGTTCCCTTAAACATCTAATATAAATACATAATGGAATAGCTCAATCAAAAATAAAAATGCTGTTGTAATTTACTAACTTTCAAGATGTTCTAAAGATAAAAGACTAATTTTCTGTGGACATCTGGAAATTTTTAAAACGGATTTTTAATCTCTTTTAAAACTTGATTTGATCATGTGGTATTTATCAGATGTCGCATGGGTCATACAAGACTCATGCATTTTTGCTTAAAGATAAAGACCCTCTCTGTCAAACATATTTTATTGGACTGTCCAGCTTTTAATGTATGAAAATTTTTTTTTTATCATGTTATTGTTAAAAAATAATAATATTTTGTAATATAACTTGTTTCTTTGCTGGTTTTTAGGGGCCAAGCACCGAAGGTGCGGAGGCACCTATTGTTTTTGTTAGCGTTTTTCTTCTTCCACCGAAAGTCTATGGCAGCCCATAGAACCGTTTGCGGGAAAGTTGTTTTGATTTGGCAAACTCATAGAGGACCATCTCAACATTAACTGTAGCAAATTTCTCTAACTCAAACTCTCTAGCGCCACCACTTATCTAAACTTTCAAAAACTTTAAGCTAATAATTTTGAATCATAAGCCACAAAATGAAAATTCTTTTTTCCTCTGAATCCT
>SCHK01370930.1:8372-25618 GCA_004124795.1 Poropuntius huangchuchieni | reverse complement strand
GTGGATCAAAACCTTTTATCAAAGTTGTCCTAAAACCAAAATGCTTTATTGTCTTAGCACAACTTTGATTACTTTTTTGATCCACTTCAAATGTTGACTACTATAGAATTAATTAATTAATTATTATTGTTATTATTATTATTATTATTATACTATAATTATATATAGTACTATTATACTATATATAATTTTATTTATAGGTGCCTTTCATGGCATTCAAGGACACCTTACAGTCCATAAAGCAGGGTAAAACAACAGCAAAAAACAATAAAAGCCAGTACAACAAACAGACATAAAATCACCTAAAAGCCTGCCTAAACAAATAAGTTTTAAGACAAGATTTAAAGAACAGAAGACTTGAACTATTGCGAACTTCTGCAGGAAGTGAGTTCTATAAAAAGGGAGCCGCATAACCAAAAGCTTGTGACCCCATGGAAGTTGTCATAGGAGAACAATAATAATCTAATAATAATAATAATATATTTGAAACTAATCAGTGAATACTTGGGACATCGTAAACTATTAATAAAGATCATTCTTAATATAGAATAATTCATATCAATAGGCTAATATTAAAATAATTAAATGTAATAAATTAAAATACGATGGTAGTATTGATTTTAAAATCAGAACTCTCTTGCAAATAAATTCCTTTAGCAGAAATGGGATCTTTCTTACAATAATTCAGTCTTCCTTACTTAAAGAGGAATATAGTTGTAACTAATAATTACCATTTGGAACAGTAATGAATTATTGCACTATAGCCACAAGGAGGCAGTATCACACCAAAAATGACCACAGCTCTGTAACATGCCTGGACCCGTAGGACTTGGAACTGAAAACACAGCTGCTACAAAACAGTATTAATGTCACATTACGTGTCCAATAAATTTAGATTTTACTGTTCAGTGAGAATGTATGCAAAGGCTACCGGTTTCAAATAAAAACAGTAATGATGGTGATTTGAATGTCTTTTTTTTTGATGCGTTAGCTCTACAAAGCCGATTATATGCTTTACTGACTAAATAAATTTATTTATAATTTAATTCAATTAAATTTTTAATTTGAATACAACTACCAGACCAGTCACTGACATCGGACAGAATGTGCCAGATCTCAAGAAAGGTTTGCATGTCTCTCAAAAGACTCTATGGAATTTGACTACATGCCACGACTGTGCACATCAGGTATGTGACAAACTGATGTCTTGCGGCTGAAGCTCACACATGGAGGAGCACATTTACCGTCAAACAGTGCGTTCAGGTGCACAGCATTTGCATATTCTACTGACAATAACTTAACGAGCAGCAGTAAACAGGTCGGCTAGTCCTCTATTCCTCGTTTACATTTACAGGCCAGCGGCTGGTAAAGGTTATTTGAGTGCAGGAGGTTAAGACGTACCTCGAGTACCACGCCTTGCCCTAATAAAGAGGGCACACAAGTGAGAGCCTCAGGGGTGATCAGTGGGGCAGATAAACTCCTCCAGCCTCTTTCACCAAAGCCACTCTGAATCAGAAAAGAGCGAACTGATGAGATCAGAATGTCTCCAGCAGGACAGTGATTTTCAAAACATGCGCTACATCTACAAATCAATTATTGTTAATGTATTTAAGATTTAAAACAGCCACGTCTAGCCTTCCACATACACGATTATATATTAAAATATTATTAAATGGTTCTTTGGTTCAGCAAAGGACCATATTCCTATCAAGAACTAAGCTTCTCAAGATGGTTCAAACGCTTCTTCAGATTAGTATATTGGTTTCTTGGTTCTTTAAAGCACTAGTTTAATTCATACTACTTGTTGTGAAACTTAAAAAAGTTCTTTTTTAGTTTTTGGTTCTAATTTGTTCCTTTATTTTTAAATGTGTCATTCACTTAAAAACATGCAGTTGTTACCTTAGTTGGTAGCCTATGACTCTCACAAAAAAAAAAAAAAAAAAAAAAAAAGGGCATGGTATGTAACCTAATGTTGCTTCACTCCTATTACAATTAGAATTTAACGATGAAGGCTAAAATTTAAAATATATTTATAGTTCATAATGTCATCATAAATGTTCCTAGTTCGCTATTTTAATATAGTTTTGGTTCTTTTTTTAATGCAGCGAGAAAACATGCGTAATTCTGTTGTACTAACTTCCACAAACGCTCAACCTACTTTACTGCAGCTCTGCTAAAAACGTCTGTAACATTTCGCATCTTCTTTATCACTATAACAGCCAAAATCCCCAAATGCTGAAGTTTGGAGACGTTAAGGCGCGAGGTAGAGAACAGGCTTTGCTTCGCCCTCAGGGCTGGAGAGAAGAAGAAGGCAAAAAAAAAAAAACACTGAAGCGAGGAGCCAATAGGAGCCAAGCGTCCACCCATGTGCCCTATAATTCAGAGTTTCTCATACTAGATCCCTGCCATTACCTTCAGTGCTTCAACCGAGGGAGTTAGAGAAAGCAGCTCATCGAGGATTTTGTGTAACAGATAGCGTCTTGAACTAAACGTCTGCATGTTTTGTTCAAGTCTGCCCTGGAAATAAAGTGGACGATCGTTGTTTTTTCCCCTCTAAAGGATGAGTGGACCGACATATGACAGGAAGATACCTGGTATTTCGACCGATCTTTCAGGCTCTATGAGTTGCCATCCGACTTCTAAGGACTCTCCGACTCTTCCAGAGTCATCGGCTACAGACATGGGTTATTACAGCAGCCATCACGAATACTACCAGAGTCCTCCATACCCTCAACAGATAAATTCATATCATCAGTTTAATCTGTCTGGGATGGGGGCATCAGCCGGACCTTACCCCACCAAGACAGAGTACCCTTACAATACTTACAGACAATACGGACATTACAACAGAGACCTGCAGACGCCACCACAAAGCGCAGGTGAGATTTTGAAATATTTATTATTTTATTTATTTATTTTTAAATGTGCCAGAGGTGGTCTATATGCATTTTAAAAATCAGAAGCATTTTTCTTCTTAATATCGGTATAAAATAGGCGTCTTCTAAAGATGATATAATTGTTTTTTTGTTGTTGAGCGGCTCGATTCGCGTTTCTCTTGCGAAATAAAAAAAACTCTAGATTATTTAGAGTTCTTGAATTGTTTTGATTATTATCCCATAAAGACATTTATTTCAAGGATTGCTATTCATAAAATATATTAAGCAGTGTAGAAAGTTGCCACTACTTTATCACAAGAGACTTGCGGTCGCTGTAAAACAATTATGACATTTTTATTGCATCTGTAACGCGATTAATCATTATTACTCAGTGCTGAGTCTAGGCTGGATGTCACGGTATATTTTATTGTTAAAGTAGGCCTACACATTTCAGTATACAGCCATTTTTTAAACATTAAAGATGATAGCGTGTTTATTTCTCAAATTGGCATTTATTTATCTGATATTGCCTACCACAGCTGACATACATTTTTTTGTACACACAACGTCACCAAGATATTTTTTTAAGAAGCAGATTTGTTTCATGTATGAATTTCAGTGACATTATTTTTATTTGCGTCACAATCCCAAAATGAAACCAATCGGTTTCGGTTTTCTTTTAGGTCCTGTAACAACCTTTCTTTGCCTTAACGTGCTCTATAATTTTATTCTTTTCAGTCAAAGAGGAACCAGAGACTGAAGTTCGGATGGTAAACGGAAAACCCAAGAAAATCCGCAAGCCGCGCACCATTTACTCGAGTTACCAGCTGGCCGCACTGCAGCGCCGCTTCCAGAAGGCGCAGTATCTGGCGCTGCCAGAGAGAGCCGAGCTCGCCGCACAGCTGGGGCTAACGCAGACACAGGTAATACTGGAGCTCAAATTCATTTACAATTCTGTGAACATAATTACCGGGCTGCCACTTGACACTGAGTTAACAACTTCGAATGGTTTCTTCAAATTCTAGACTATATCGCTGACACTGAGCACACTGAGATAAGGATAAGTAGCAAGCTTATCAGGTCATAAAACATTGCTCATGTCAGATGTGTTGAAATGTTATTGCTCATATGTTTACCGTCGTAATTAATAAATTAATAATTGTTATTTAATTGCAGTGTTTGCAACAAAAATATGTGGAAATCAATTTATTTCGTTATAATGTTTTCAAAAGATATAGCCATGGAGAAGTGTTAGCCTACTGGACAGGCTATTACAAATCGACATCTTATTTTTGTCTGAACATATGGCCAATATGTGCACTGTAAAAAAAAAAAAGTCATCATTATGTTCTAACAACATCTTTATTTCAATTCATTTAATAGGCATTTTTTAAATCTCAGTTTTCCTCATAAATGATTTAATTCAAAATGTCAGCATTTATACCTACATTATACAATTACTAGGCTATTTGAAATAATTTCGGCTTTAAGAATTTTAAAATTATATTAATTATATAAAAGTAAAATCATTTTCGTGGCGCAGTCTGTCAAAGCAAACGTCTCATATCAAAAAAGACTTTTAAAACACTAAAGTGTTTGTCACATATTAGTGATCTGTACAAGTGTAACTACGTTAAATACATAATAAATGGTCAAAAAGTATTAGAAGTTAATTTGTTAAATTGAACGTCTGTTCAGTAGACCTTTTGTCTACCCTATTTATCGAAAGGTGAAAATATGTGCTTTGACGTAATTTGCAATCTATATTTTTTAATCTATTTTTTTAATGATCAAACCGTGTTGTTGTTGTTGTTGTGTGTATATCATACAAATAAATAATACAAACATAGGTCTGTATGCCTCTGATCCCCCAAACTTTTTGTAACCACTTTAAAGTAGAAATATTGATCACTTCAACACCACTTTAGTTTTCTTTTAGAAATGTAAGGCAGCGATTCAATTTAAGCGATTCATTTGAGTTTACAATGTCCAAAAGAAACCTGACGCGAATCGTTATTTTTCGAACAGGTGAAAATCTGGTTCCAGAACCGGAGATCCAAGTTCAAGAAACTTTACAAGAACGGCGAGGTTCCGCTGGAGCACAGCCCGAACGCCAGCGACTCCATGGCCTGCAACTCGCCTCCATCCCCGGCTGTTTGGGACAATACCGCGCACTCTAGCCAGGTCAACCGGGGGCAGATCCCCCAGCCACCCCTCAGTTCCACACCCCCCTACATGGAAGATTACAGCAATCACTGGTACCAGCAGGGATCACATTTACAGCATCCAGTGCACCACCCAGGACCACCACAGAGCGTGGGGGCCGTGTATTAACAGACACTGACGGAAGAGTTTAATATAAGAGGGAAAAGACTTTTGAAAAACTCTACATAAATAAGCTGAGAGATGCTACTCGAGTATCTGGAGTGGAACAGCACACATGTGTTGGCATTTTGTGGACTGTTTAAACGCATTTATGTCGAATGCTTTGTGTTGAAATAACAGTAGTGTAATATTAATAATATCAATGTTTCAATGTGTCCCGGCTACTCAGACCAGCAATTTCATATGCACATAGGTGTAGGTTAAACAATGTAAAGGAAGTTTAGAGTGGTTTTAAATTATTATGTTTTATTGACTTTCTTTATGTTCATGTTTTGTTCATTGATAGGTGAATATTAAAAATGTTTTAAAGAACGATTGAACCCCAAATTGTGTCGTTATCAGCCTCACCACCCACAATGTGGGCTGGTGTTGCGCGCGTCAGAGACTCAGGACATAAGTTATATAGACTTGTACAAAATGTTGAAAGCTGTACATAATGTGTTTAAATAAAGCAGAACCACTAAATTCGTGTTACTTCGAAAGACAGAGACTGCACGCGGGTGCTCGAACCATTTTATATTCCTGTATGTAGTTTTATTGTTATTCTGTCGAACTGAATAAATGCGAGTTGAAAATATTTCATCGTTTGCTCTGTTTGCTTTGTCACAGCCCAACTTTAGCAGTTGCAAAATTCCGTTTGAAAGTATTTACAAATCTAAGGTTTGCAGTGATATCGCACTGTTTGGACTCTTAGGAAAGGGTTAAGTCAGACAGATGTTATTTTGTGATGTGTTTGCATGCATAAGCCTGGTAGGGCTGCGTGCAAAGAGGCTGTAGGAGGCGACAGGCGAGCAGACATGTTGGAGTCACTGGATTTTATTAGTATTCTGTTGGCAGATAACAAGATAGACTACAGCGAAGGAGGGGGTGACTACTGAAATAAAGCCTTAAGCTTTAGGGATAGTCGGTCACAACAAGAATCGACAGGGCAAACAAAGGCATCAGTCGTAGGCCAAGAAAAACCCTAAGAGGTTCCTACAGGTATATGCAAATTGCAGAGCGGCGGTATTTCAAAGCGGAATTTAACATGTTCCCTCCCAAATTCCACCTTCCCGCGGTTTTGGTTTCTTTTTCACACCAATGCGTATTATCGGTCTTTAAGACCGCGTAATGACTTTATGTAATAATGTACGGTGACTATCTACATAAATACTGTACGTAACAAGATAGCCTAAATGTAGCCTAAATTCAAAGCTCATGTACATTCGAATTTAGAGTATTTTAACTTGACTTTTACCGTGTAGGCTACACAAACAATCACGTGCCAAACGAAGCAATAATGCAGGCTACATCTTTGGTTTATTTTACGCTTTTGTCTCTTAGACAACAACTTCAATTAGAACGTGAAAAGGTTTGCGCAGTCTCAGGTAGGCTATGCTATGTCTGCTGGATCGGTGTGTTTCTGGTGGTCTGGAGTTTACCAGCATCAGATGTTTTCTGGAAGAATTTATTTCCTGTAAGTCCTACTGAAAACATGTGTTGTTGATGTTTATTCAAGGAAGTTGGCTAGAAATCGTCCAGTCGATGCCAAAGCATCACGCAGAAATTAGGTGTGAAAAAATTATATTATCCCCCATGAGGCTTTAATACAAATGCTTTTAGGTGCCAAAAATCAGATGGAATAATACAATTAAAAAGTAAATATAGACAATGCTCTATGATTTCCTCATAACTGACCATTAAAGTTTTGGGTAACAATTTGTATTAATTTGTATTAAAAGACTGCAACTTACAAACGTTAGCCTACATAACGTATCATGTAGATTCATTTATGAAATTTGAAATTGGTTTTATGACTTTTCTAATTATTTTAGTGTAGGCCTACATTAATGATCTGTTAACCATAATGTAAAATTTACTAATAATGTTTTAGCGAAAGCTATTATAGTGCAAAGTGTTACACTAACTAAAATCAGAGATCAAAATTATAAAGACGTCATGCCTGTTATTTTTAGGAGTATCATTTTTCGTAGGTCTATGGCACGTTGTGTTCCGTAACCATGATTAATTCGTCTTATAGTGTGCTTTTAATGTCTCAGGCGGTTTGTTTACTGTCTGTTTTTTTTTGTGTGTTTTAATTACAACTGTCAATTAAATATAATCAGATACAGACACCATGCATATCAAACCTTCAGAAAACTGTAATTGTTAGGTGTTGCCTGAACACCGTGTGCATTATGTAGTTTAATTAATTAAACAAGGGACGGTCTAAATACATGATGAAAGAAAATTAAAAATCTCGTCTTCTTGTATCATGACTGTGAACAACAGAAAACAGACTTCATTCAAATGTGTAGGTCGTGCAACATGCCCTTTGGTTTTACGTGGAATGGGCGCAAAACCATAATTTGAACCACAGAAACCATAAATAATCTGGTTTCATGCAGCAATCATACGACTAACCGCTAATGCGGTTCATCATTCAACCCTTAACACAGACTGTGACTACTAAACAGTGATCCAACATGAAAAAAAGTTGAATTTTCATGATTGGAATCCTAAATAGAACAAAATTCATATATTCAAAAAGGCCTATCACCTATACTTTTATTTTTAATGGTGTATTTTAGAACATATTTGTTTTTAAACATTATTGTTAGGTTTTAGGTGTTTTTGGTTGGTTATTAAAATGTACTTTCATTGTTTAAAGTAGACTGTGATATTGAAATATCAATGTATCCTCAATTCTCTTGGGAATATGAAAATGGAGATGGGCAATTTGTGGGCACTCACATGGGACCTCAAGGCAAACACAACAATACTGTTAGTGTTAAGGATAAGATGTTGGGAGAAGCCAAATTTTATCTTAAAAATAAAGGTACTTTGTTGGCATTGATGGGTCCATGTAGAACCCTTAACATCCATTCACTATAGGAAAAATGGTTCTTTTAAGAACTTCTCACTGAAAGGTGCTTCAAGAAACCAAAAACCCCCCCCGATTCTTCTGAGTTTCAAGGAAATAAAGTCCAATACTTTTAAATATATTCAGAGATGTTTCACACTGAAAACTCGATTCTGTTTAACAGCAACCGTTGCAGCTTTAGTAACAAGAGTCCATCTGCGTGACCAGCACTGTAAATCTTGCGTCCAAAAATATCACTGTGATATCCAAAGCATAGGTGGATGTGGGTGCTGATGCTGACAGGGATGAACAGAAAAAACGTGAGCTGCCACTGTAGTTAGATTAATAGCATGATAGGTCGAGATGGTTAAGATGGTTGGTTGGTCAACTGTGAGTCATTTCTGGGCATTTCATAGCTATGGAATTAGTCATGAAGATCTTATAATACCCGCCTCACTGTCGCATGCGATTGAGTTACTCTTCTACCTCCAATAGAGAAGAAAGAGTCATATTCACACCTAAAACCTGTCAGGCCACTTAGTTCTCCTTAAAACATGATAATCCCGTCATCTGTGTACAATGGCCATAGCTCAAACCCTAAGACATTTTATCCCCTCTAATGTGTTTACCACTTTCATCTAAGGTAGTTATGCCATAGGGTCCATAAAGAAACGGCTGCTATCTGTTTGATGCAATATTTGCAGTTGTAGTTGGGCCATATGTAACATATCTGTTTTCCATTGGGCTTGTTCGTGGTGTGTGGCCTTCAATTACGGGCTATGATCTAGGTGGCGTCGTCTTGGGACACATCGCTCACTCAGAGAAACCCGTAGCCAAGCTGGGTGTGTGGGCTGACATGGTCACCTCGGCCCCGTGTGCTCCGTCCGTGCCTGAACTGTTGAACTTGAACATGATACTACGATTCAGTGCACCGCAACACCTAAATAAAGATAGGCAGGGCCAATCTTTACGTGTTTGACGAGAAACCGTATCCAAAAAATGGCACCGGAGGCCTCTGGGGTGGTTGAACAGGAGGTCAACTGCGGTTGGGACATGCATGTGTTGCCATGTAAAGACAGAGGGCAGCTGCCTGACACCCGCTCAAAGCCCGGGTCCACAAGCTTCACTCAGCAGCATCGTTCTGCTCCAAATGTAAATAAGATCAAATGAGAGAGGTTTTCTTGACAGCTGTGAACCACTGAACTCTCTTTCACCCCGCAAACCGGGGAAGATTTCGGGAACCGGTTTCGTCCTTGTCCTTCAACTGTCCTCCAGGCCTCGAAATCCATTCGCCGAAGATTCGTTTCCGCAATTAAAACTCGCCAGGCACCTCAAAGTGCTGGAAATCTCTTTAAACCACTATCAGTCCATCCCATCACCCTTTAGTGCTCTCCCGAATCAGCTTCCCACGTAATTGCCCTATTTGAAAGCCCCTTTTCTCTGCTTGTCCGACTTGAGCACCCATTATTCTAATCTCGAGATGTAAAATTGCCCATAATTTCCCTTGTGAGGTTCGCTACTTCATTCAAAAACACTTGTCTTCTCTTCCCATGACTGTCATCTAAACGGAGCAACATAAACTCCACAAATCGAACACTGGGATGGGAGTATATAAAGAGGTGCATGCTAAAATCATTTCATACTTTAAGTGCAGAGAGATGGTTTCCATTTACAGAAGCGTGGTGGATTTTTAAGCGTGGTTTGTCACTGTCGAGGGAGAGCAGGTAAGTGACTTTACGCTAGTGATTCCGACTGTGGAAATGAGTAAGAAAATACTGATTGTGGGACTGGAGAGTCATCGTAGTAAATCTCCCACAGATGTTGCGGAGGCTCATAAATGCGTATTATTGTACATGATATTAAGAGTTTCATGCAGTAAAAGGTTTTGGAAGAATTTTGTCATTATTGTTCTGTGCATGAGAGTTGCATGTGGCAGGCATTATTTTATCTTATAACAGGGCATAGCCTATAATAAAATCCACTCAGCAATTTAATTTACATTATTTGCAGTTTGCGATTGATTAAAACAGATTTATTCCAAGCAGAAAAAAAGCCCCAATTGTGCTGAATTGTGTTGGATCTGAGGAGCTTGAAATGACAGAGATGCTTTGTAATATGCCTGTTTAAACAAGGCTGTTTAGACAAGACCCTGTTGAGTGAGCTGGGTCAAAGTCAGGTCAAGTGGACCCTGCATTCTCCAGGTGGCATCTTGTTACATTGGATCCTTTATTTTGTGACGGTTCATTCTTTATTGATTTGTTTTTGCTTTGCAAAGGCCTAAAACTTGTATTTAGACTTAGCATTATATATAGCCTACAAAATAGTTATTTTTAAAAACTTTTGACTGAATGGTTCTTTGAGGAACCAAAAATGGAACTTCTATGTGAGAACTAAATAACAAAAAGTCGCGTCGCGTTTTTTGACCTTTTTAGACTCAAAATGCAAGTATACGAAACATACCTCCTCGTAAATAACCACGACAGGGATAAGCACACCATAAATCATGGTGAATCACATTAATTGAGCATCAGCGTAATTTGGGATGTGTAAGAAACACAAACATCTTGTTCGCGGTATTTAGATAGTTTAAGCACTCAATTGTACGTTTAATTCTCTCCTGCATTTGATTGAATGTGGTGGTGATTTATCATGGTGGCATCACGACATCAACTCAGTCAGTACGTTTAATGACTATTTTATCATTACTTTAGAAAGAAAAGAGGAAAACATAAACTGTGGAAAAGCATATGTTTGCTGATTTGTTACAAACGTCTTGAAATTCGATAACCGCGTAGGCCTATGTATCATTGAATTGATCAAACCGCATTTTTGTGATTCTGACTAAATAAGATATTATGGGTATTTGAATAGAAACACGGACTTCAAAATCCAACTTTTCTGCAGCATTAATTATCTAGTTGTTATTGGCTATTCATGATTGAGCTGTTAGCTTATCTATCCTGCTGTTCGTTTCTGCAAAAAAGCAGAACCGTTACATTGGCAATATTTCCGAATATCTCCATTATAAATTAAATAAATTACATTTATTTAAATCGGGCCCTCTGGACCTAAAAGATTTTGTTTGTGTGTGTGTGTGTGTGTGTACTTTCGCTAACGTATAGGCTACTAAAATTTTTGCTATCTTGTAGGAGATAATATTAGAAATGTATAAACAAAACTATAGGATCATTTAACACAAGTCACAATTCCATTCATATTTAAAGTAAAATAAGCGCCCAGAACTCGACAAATAACGTGCTTCAGGTGACACTTAAAGGTGACTTAAAAAAAAAAAAAAAAAATTCTTTAAATATAAAAAAAACCTAGTCAGGGTCGAATAAAAACAGATCGTCTTACATTCATGTGCTTTGATCATAAATAATTCATAAATCTCAACCTCTAGTTTTCCCACACCTGGACAACGAAAAAACCCTCGAAAATCTCTAGAACTCGGACGTTGCGTGAACATTTGTGAATTGAAAAGTGATGTATTGATATAATTGGTGTAATCTCATATTTTGGCAGCTTCGTTTAATCTCAAAAATCACATGCGTGTTGTGCTATTTTAGGTATTTATTCCAGAAGGCTAATTTATAGGCCTTCATAGATCTATTTCTTAACAATATTATTTATTATTAACAAGATTATTTTAAAACTGCTGTTCAAACATGATTGGCCGTTTATACCATGTGACTGCACAAGGCCTTTTTTTTTTTTTTAACCCTAACCCTAAACGAAAACAAACGTTAATACCTTCATTCTGTGGACATCATAATTTAAATACCAACATTTCTAAAAATCATTCATAACATAGTAACACTTTTGTCCTTTTTATAAATCCTTTATTTCAAGCACATTGTAAAAGATCTGAAAAGGCTGAAAAGCTACTGAAGTGTAATATAGGAGTCAGGGGGAGTAAAACACAGTCCTTTCAAACACACTAAGCAATAAAACACATGAACACCGTAAAGGAAAAAAACCTTCACGGGTTAGGCAGGTGTCAACACGGAATGGAGTCTCTCTGGCTCTATGTTTCCGATTTCAATCACATCATCTGAGGTCTGGGCACAGGATCCTGGTGGTGCGGGGGATACCAGTGCCCGTAATTGTTCATATAACTGCTGGGATGCATGGGTGGCACTTTGTTGGCCATAGAGACCTCCCAGAGCTGAGAGAGACCCGGAGAGCATGGAGAGGACGAGGAGGTGGTGTGAAGGAGCTCCCCTTCAGGTCCACTGGAGCCGTGCTTCATGATCTTCTTATACTTGGAGCGCTTGTTTTGAAACCATATTTTCACCTTCAGCAAACAGAACAGAAAAAAATGAACATTAAAATACTTGCAACAAGAATGGAGGAGACATTTTTTACAATCTATCAAACAGCTTTCAAGACATCAGAGGTCTACCCTTTTTATGATGATTATTGACACTGAAGAACAGCTTGAAGTTGAGTCTTTGTTGAGATGGACTCAGTGACATTGCTGCGTTTCATTACACACGTACTCAGCAAATGTTCCGCCCTGCCATTTTTATGAAGGCAGTGAAGCATGTGTCTGACAACAACAATCACAGCGTAAAAATATGCTTAGATTTAGTTGAACTGAAATGACTTCCAGAGAGTTTGCCTGGCAGATTTTGATAAGAGAATCAGGAATACATTTAGCGTGGAGTTGGTACATATTGATGCTAAAGCCACCCACCAATCGTTAAAAGGGAATGAAAATTTTCTCATAATTTTATTTACCCTCAAACCTGTATGAGTTTCTTTCTTCCGTTTACCACAAAAGAAGATATTTTGAAGAATGTTGGTAACCGAACAGCTGCTGGTAGCCATTGACTTCCATAGTGTGGAAAAAATACAGTGGAAGTCAATGGCTACTGTCACCTTTTTGGTTACCAATATTCTTTCAAAGAAACTCATACAGAGTAAATGATGACAGAATGTTTGATACCGTTTCCATGCACTGTTCAAAAATGAAAATTCTGTCATCACTTACATACACCAAATGTTCCTATCTATATTCTGAAGGCGTTTTTTGTTCATTTGCTGGATTTACATAACATTTTATTCCTAAAAACAGTAACGGTTTTTGCTGTTCACAGTATTTTCTGATATAAGGAGTGATACAAATTGATCCCCAAATCCTCTCAGTTAAAATGTCAACTAAATGAAATAAAAATGGAAATAATGCCTGCTTTGCATATTTAATGTACTGTTATTAATCAAGTAAGCTTATATGTATTACATTTTTTTAACCTCTTTCACCTGAGGTTTTAAATCTTGTTGATTTGTTTTACTGTATGACCAGATGGTGTTCTGAAATCATAATATAACATACAGCTTTAAATCTATTTATTTCACTGCAAATACACTCGCACACAATGTTTGAGAAGCGTCCTTAATGATGTGGGAGTTTATGGTTCCTTTGCCAGAATGTGGACTCAATTTAGAAACACCTTGAAGAGCGAGACCCGAAACTGTGCCTTCGGAAGAATTCAGCTGAACGCCTGCGTGAAAAACACCAGCCACACTGAAGGGCTGAGTCAGAGAGCCCACCTAACGGAGTTTCCATAACCTCAGACAATCAAAATCTATGCACTGGGTTTTTACACAATGTTATTAGTTTGGCTGTCAACAGATTTAATAAACACGTGTAAAAAGGATTTTCTTTTTTATTTCCAAATATCGGTTTGCCAAACAGCTTTTATGGTGAGGCGATGGATTCCAGACCTACGTTATATGCGCAAGGAGGGACTTGTGCTGTGTGGCACTTGTTTATGTGCCTTCAATCACGTTTATGGATCAAATGGAAACTGGCAGCGATGCTCTGGATTTCAAAACGCTGCCACCAATATTGCATACGTTCTGTAGTAGGTTTGAATTCCAAACAGTGAATTGGCAACCACTGTCTGAGGTGAACGCGAGAAGCCGAAGTTCGTCAACCGATGACAGGAACACTTTGATGAAAACCGAGGCGTAATCAGACAGGAAACCCCTTATAGCCGAGAGACAGACTGAACTCATTCTCCATGGCCAAAAATGAGGTGCAACCTGTCACACGCAGGGCGGCAAGTGTATAACGTAGATGAAGAGGGAGGGAAAGAAATGAAGAAGGAAAGCTGTGAATGAAAAACAGAGCAAGAATAATGGGAAGGCTTATGGGCAATATGGCTGCACCCAGGCTTATGTTTGGTTTCCATATTTCTCCACACACATACACATTTCTGATGCATGCTTTAATATTTTACTGTTCATTCCTGCATGTGTGTGTCAACAGGAGGGATTTTTATAAAAATAAATCAATGTCCATAACACCACCCAACAGGAACTCATTAATGGGTGTGGCATCAACATAACAAGCATAGGCATATGACTTATAAATCAATTAGCTTTCCCTAAGAGAACATATACAAAAGGTTTTGACTGAGCAAATGGCCCTAAAACTCATCAGCGCTCATTCATCTCCTCTGCTGGCCCAGAAATGACCGTATTTCGTGAAATCCATCACATGTGTGAGCGCTTGGATATCTATTATTTAGCATAAGGCTTAAGCAATCAAGAGTAAATCATTCTTTGGATAAAAAATTCTCTCGTACTGTAAAGACTAAGAACACAAAAGCTAGAGAGCTAACTAAAAATGAAAGTAAAGGTCGGATTAAACGAAATCCTCACTTAGCTTTAACAATAGTGAAACAAATCAGCCTACTTGCGTATACATGACACAAAGCACATAAATGCTCAGAAACCAGTACTGACTGACTCATCATGGTCTCATCTGAATTTTCATCCAGTATGATACTGACTTAAAGCCTCACCTCAGCATAATTACTTTAAGACAGATTTGCAGCTATTTGGGCACTTGAGCCTCACTTAAAAAATGCATGAACACTACTGCATTAGAATATATAACCAAATGGAATTTGCAGTTGCATTATGCTATAGACCATTTTTTTCAAAATGACTGGTGTTCTGGAGATTTTTAGTGGATGTATGAAGTCAGTTTGTCTCATGTTCACACAGACATCCTATCAGAGTAACCGCAAGTGCAGCTCATCACATTAACTATTAACTATTAACATATTCCACAACCAAGTGTATGAATACTTTTCAAAAACCAAACAATCTTAAAGCTAACAAAAGTGTGTTTTCTTTGTTAAGGTGTTTGTGCTATATTCCTTAATAAATGCCATTTGTTTTGATAATTTAAAGCAATATTCACTTAATAATAATAATAATAATAATAATAATAATAATAATACTTTAAACTTACATGCTCAAGTGTTTAAATATTGTTTGGAGACAACTCTAAAACAACATATAATTTAAAAAAAAATACTAAAGTTCACATTTATTTCGAAATAAATGATGTTTTGCTGTTGGTTAGTGAACGGCGCCCATCCAGCTAACAAAATATGTTCCATGAGCGTTTTACTAACAATAAGTTAGAAAATATTACTTCTGAATGTTCTCGGAAAAGTCAAAACGTCCAATTCTTAAAATGTTCTAAAAGCCTGCCTTTTGTCAACATTGGGTAAGTGAATA
Organism: Poropuntius huangchuchieni; assembly: GCA_004124795.1. NCBI lineage: Eukaryota > Metazoa > Chordata > Actinopteri > Cypriniformes > Cyprinidae > Poropuntius > Poropuntius huangchuchieni. The sequence continues at coordinate 9,973 of SCHK01370930.1, read as the reverse complement.
GGCTATTCCATGTTATCTTTTGTAAATATTATGGGAACGTTACTTTTGAATGGTCTCTGAACACTCTGAAACTTAAAAAAAAATAACGCTAGCCGAACGTTCAACTAAATCGTTTCAGAAAAAATAAAACATTCCATGAATGATGTAGGCTACAGATAATATTTTTGTGGTAGAAAATTATCAAAGATAAACATTGAACGAACGTTCTATTTTGTTCAAAACTTTGAGGGAACGCTGTCAGAACGTTAAGGAAATTCTGAGAATGTCCCGTCAGCTGGGCAAATGACAAATGCCGTAATGCCGACGTCACCCTAATGAGGTTCTTCAACGGATCATCCTGTACATAACCTAATATAATGTAACCCGTAATCTTGCTCCACATCTGCTCTCTTCAACAGAAAACGTGCAATCCGTCCTTTCGTATTAACAAAAGACAAGGCCTCACTCACCCAGTAGCGAGCAGGAACAACACGCTACAGGGTCCCAAACAGAAGAGAAGATGCTGGATATTTACCTGTGTTTGCGTCAGTCCCAGTTTCGCGGCTAGGTCGGCGCGCTCTGGCAGCGCGAGGTACTGGGTCTGCTGGAAGCGCTGGTGCAGCGCCTGCAGCTGAACACTGGAGTAAATGGTTCGCGGTTTGCGGATCTTCTTCCCCTTGCCATTAAGGCGAATTTCACCATTCTCAATGACCGCTGGCTTTTCGTGGTCTTCAGGCATGCAGACGAAATAAAACGACAGCATTATGACACAGTAAACGCTAAGGCCAAATGTCTGCAAACAAGCAGGTTACCAACTCTGTGAGAAAAATCGTAAATTATGACGCACTAAAGAGCTGTAACTGTCTGTTTGATTTACAGCAGCCAAATGGGAGATTTATCAGGTGTTTTAGGGGGAACATTAATGGGTCATCATTTTTAAGATCAGTAAACCATAATTAACGTCGCTTTAAAGTCAAGTTTACAGGCCTACCGAGCCTAAACTTGAACCTAAAAGCAAACAATGGCATTCTGCAAAAGCCATATTAACATTAACAACGTCATCTTTGGAGGAATTAAAATGACATCAATTATATTACTATTGAAAACAAAATATTTGAAAGGCTCCTTTGCTATATGACAGAACTGACATGGATTTCGACAGCGCTCGACCTCTGGAGCACGTACAAAATATTATATTTAGTAGCTTTAGTCTATATATTTACGTGCATAATAACATAACAGATATATTTTACCAATGGATTTAACCTACAGATACTGTGTGCGTAGCTCTAATGTCGATGAACTGCTCCAGTGTGAACAATGTGCAATCTCGATTATAGTGACATTTCTGACGACAGCATTAATAGCAGCCTTACGTTACCTTTAAGAAATAAACGTTTTTAATGTTGTTTTTAAATCAAGTTCGAGGCCTACCAGGAAAAACGAGGTTAATAAGCTTAAAAACACAAATCCCACAAAATGTTTTTTTTTTAATGAAAGTTGTTAAAATAAAATGTCAGGACCTTGCAATCTACACAGACTGTTGTGTTTGCCATTTGCAACTGATTTACTCCGAGTTCACCGAAACCCTTAATTAGACCATGTGTGTTTTTTTCTTTAAC
>SCHK01370843.1:0-13433 GCA_004124795.1 Poropuntius huangchuchieni | reverse complement strand
AACTTCCAATTTTAATTTTTGGGTGAACTATCCCTTTAATGTAATGAAATTTTACATATTTTTAAAGATATAATTTATGTTTCTTGTTATTATAAAAAGTGACATTGAAGGATCAAGTTTTATCATTTTAAAGGATCAGATTTTATCATTACTTTTCAAAACAACAAGAGAGATGAATACCTGTTTACAGATTTGCAAACTCTTCAAGGTCTTTAATTGAAATGTAAAAGTTATATAGCTTAGCTATATAAAATTATAATTTTATGTATAAAATTACATTTGTAATGTGTAATGTATAATTTTTTTTTTTTTTTTTTAAATAAATAAATAAAAACAAACTTCTTTAAGATATTGCAAAGTGTATGTAAACTTTAAATTTACAGAAATTACAAAACAAAGAATCCTGACATTGAGTATTTAAATAGCCAATTAAAGTTTGAGTGTGTACTAGACGGTGCTACCTGTTTAAAAACTCATACTGCATGTACGACCAATCAAGATGCTCAAAAAACCCCCAAAAAAACAAAGATTGCAAGCCTGTGGCTAGCAGCGGAAAAAGTACACCCTTTGCCTCTAACTCTTTTTAAAATGTGGTTTGCCTGTAACTAGTAACTATTTTCACACTACAGAGACATTAGAAGGCAAAAGTATGAGAACTTAATAATTGAAAGGAGATGTGTGAACGCTCTAGTTGTCTCATCAAAAATTTAAGCCAAAGGCTAAAAGAAAGACACATCTTACAGCCCGCACTCTTGGCAAAGGGCAAAGTGCCTGTTTTGTGGTGGAACCTACATTATTTCAAGCATTAATAAGACCAGAGAACCTGTCCTGAACATGACTGGTACATAGCATTTCTTACAGAGACAATTCTTACAGGCGTATCCTCAAATGATGGTTCTACAGAACATTACACTGCACAGTTCTAGAACACCAACTGTAAAAAGTAAACAGATTTCACAGGAACCAGTCATGTTCATGATAAGAACATTTCTAATGATACATTACCTTGTGTGAAGATGTTGATTGAGTCGTTTCCTCTGTCCAGGCTGATCAAGTAGCCATGCTCTGGCTGTGTGGTAATGTGAAAAACCAAAGCCTCAGGGCTGCTGTCTCTGTCCACTGCCTTCAGGACTTTGCTTGTGATCTGATAACCTAAGTGACCTGCGGACAAGACCTTTAAAGTCGGTGCACCTTTGTTAACCACAATCTGTGGCACACCGTTGTCCACTGACACAATGGTAATCTTCATGGTCTGAGGTCTTTGGGTCTCAAAAATGGTATCGGGGAAAACAAAAAAATCTGAATGGGTGCCATCAGTGACTGTAAAAGAAAAGCTGTCTTTGTCCGACTCTGTGCCATCATGCTTGTAGCTGATCATATTCTCATTCAAGTCTTGCTTTGTGAATGAATTCACATGTCGACTGTTGTTGAAGAGCAGTTTGCCGTGAATGGGTGGTTGGGTGATTTTAAACTTGAGAAGGTGCTCAGCTGTATCTTGGTCTTCAACAGTCAACTCAAATGGTGTAATGAGTTTGTTCTGTCCCTCGGTCACTAGAAGGTCATGAATGGTCAGTACTGGCTTTTTATTGTCAACATCAACAACTGAAACACGGAACGTGCGGAATACAGGGTTGTAGCCATCGGTCACCTCAAACTCAAAGCTGTCCATCTTGACTTCATCATCGGCAGTATGAATGTAGTAGATCTTGCTCCCAGCCAACTGTAATTGAGTAAAGGACACAATAGGCATGCCTGGTGAATCTGTGCTTTCCAAATGCCCTCTCACCGGGGCTCTTGTGATGGTGAAGACTAAGTTCTCATCAGGGCTGTTGAGATCGCTAGTGCTGAGGAGGTTCGTTGTGAGTGTCACTTTGCCACCTTCTTTAAGAGACACCCCTTTGCTGATGACATCAGGAAACACCATGTCAATGCTGCCCACAGTAATATAGAAGTATCTGTCAATTAGAGGATTGATGCCATCTGTTACATCAAACTTCACAAGGTCTCGAATGCCTTCCTGTCCATTGTGAGTGTACAAAATGATACCCTTGTTCACCTCGTTTTGTGTAAAGTTCATGCCAACTGTTATATTCTCTAGAGACTCAGCAGATCTTTTCTCCACATTTTCTGCTGATTTTCTACGAAGGAAGCCTTGACCGGGGCCGTAGCGAATGATAAAAGTAAGGGACTCATCATCTGAGTCCAGATCAGTAGCTTTTAGTACTTTACTGTTTATTTCTTTTGTCTCACCAATCTCAATTTCAAGCCCATCGTTAACGGCAAGCCTTGGTGTTTCATCATCCACAGGGATAATCATGATCATGATGGTGGCCTCAGCTGAATGTTTCCCATCTGTAAGAAGAATGTCAAACTTGTCTTCAGTGGTTTCAGAATCATCATGCTCGTAAATTATGCTAGAGGCTTCCTTGATTTGTTCCACAGTGAAATTTGTGATTGGGACAGAGCCACTTGCAAGCTGATTGAGGATGAAGCCATGATTTGGGGGTTTGGTGATGATAAACATCAACTCTTCTGCAGGAACATCAGCATCGACTCCATTCAAGAGTGGCGTGTCAATGATAACATTCATGCCCTCCATTACAACAAACTCTCGCATAAAGATCTCTGGTTTTTCATCGTTGGTGGGAATAATTATAATTGGGAAGAACTGTCTCTCTGAGAAATTCACACCATCTGAACATCTAAATGTGAACCTGTCCTCCAATGGCTCAACTCCTTTATGTATGCTTTGGACATAATGAATGTGACCTTCATTCACATCTCTGATGGTAAAGGCACTTACTGCTGTTCCCGACCTTGACTTTTCAGAGCCTGGTGATGGAGAGATGTTCTCCACATATCCGGATGTAGGCTGAACAATGATGGTGCACAGGATGTCCTCAATTGTTGTGTCTGCATCCTCAACTCTTATATGATGCCTACCAAATGTGTTTTTATCCCCCTCAAAGACGGTAAAGGTAGGGCCAACAGTGACCACTGGTGTCTGGTTATCTACAGGCAGGACGGTGACGTGAACACGGACTCCGTTTACTCGGTTACCCCCTACAGTCCACTCATCAGACATGTCAGAGAGGGTCAAATTGAAAAAGTCTTCTATTGAAGCGAGACCAATCTCACCGCTGGTGTGAGCATATACAACCAGACCACTGATGATATCGGCTTGGGTGAATCTGCTTGAGGAAACTCCACTCACCAGAATTTCTCCGAACTTAGGGGCTTCTTCCACAATGAACGTCAACCTCAGGTCATCAGTGTCTTCATCTTTTCCCTGAATAACACTGGTGGTAATTTCTGTGGCACCATTTTCCAGCACGTCCAAGCGAGAGCCAAAGGTGCCCTTTGTGAGGCTGAGAGTTGGTGTCTCATCATCAATAAGCTTTACAGCAACCTTCACAGTGATCGTTACAACATGAACACTATCACTAACATCTAATTTAAAACTGTCACTTGTTGTTTCATCCCCATTGTGGATATACGACACCTTGCCATCAGAGATATCCATCAAATTAAAACTACTTCCTTTTTTTAAGTCAGTAAATGTATGCTGAACATGGCCGTGCTGTGGAGCTTGACTTAGCGTGAATGAAATTTGCTTAATGTCAGTGTCAAGGTCATTTGCATCAAGTTCAGCACTCGTGATGACATGCACCCCTCTCTCAAGGACTGTGAATCCAGTGTTTGTTATCTGCGGGGGTTTGTTGTTCACAGGCTGCAGGAAAATTGTAAAAATTCCATTAGCACTGTTTCCAGCAGTGTCCTCTACTGTGAAATGAAACTGCACCACATGAGGTGTGATGCCAAGCTCAAGGTCTGGTGGGCTGTAGGAAATCTTATGATGGTTAATTTGCGCTTGGGTAAATTCTGTTACGTCAGTATCGGGGCTGTCAGTTGAAACAATAGACCCAAATTTAATGGGATTATTCTCATCTGTGTCAGTTGGCGGTTGAGTTATTGTATACTTCAGGTCACGGTCTTCCGAGTCCAAGTCAGTGTAACGAAGAACATTCTTGCTGAAATGAGTCAGCTGGTACTCATGTACTGTCATCTGCAAAGTAGTGCCTGGGAACAGCACAGGTGGAATATCATCAATAGGTAAAATTTTAATAACGAATGAATTCTCGCCAGATTGGTTGGGAGGATCGGCATCATCTTGTACTCTAAAAACGAACTGATCAGTAACCGTCTCTGTGATGTGAGGACCTACGTGCCTATAGAAGAGCTTTTCATCTGTAATATCTTTCTGGAGCCACTGTGTCACTACTTTCTCATACACACCATCTTCTGCATTAAATTTCCAGGACGATGGGTCCTCGGGTGCTTCAGATTGCCTCACCACGACCTCGCCAATAGCAGAAAATGGAGGCTCGATTGTAAATTTAATGGTGGAATCTTCAGAGTCGACGTCTGCTGCACTGAGCATGAGCTGTGAGATGGGCACCATCTGATTTTTGAATAAAATCAGCCCAGTGTTTGCATTTATAATGGGCGGCTCATCATCTGTGGGTACAATGGTGATGGGGAACAAAAACTCAACTTCATTCTTGCCATCTGACATTCTGAATATTATATTATCACTGTAAGTGTCACTGCCATCATGCTGGTAAACCACAATGCCGACCTCCAGATCAGCCGGTGTAAAATACTTCCTGTTGGTGCCCAGAACAGTTAAGTGACCGTGACGCAGTCCATCAACCACCGTTATCCTCACTCTGTCCAGATTGTCTTCATCGCTTATTTCTAAATTGTTTTGAGTAAACAAAGACCGAGACTGGCCTTCATATAAAAGCTGGCCGGTATTCTTAGTGACTACTGGCGCTAGTGTATTCATGGGCTTCACAACAATCATGAAAGCAAACGGATCTGAAATGCCACCATCTGTGTCTATGACCTCAAACTCAATTTGAAAGATCCTCTCGGTATCAGAGTCCAAAGAGGGAGGTTTGTATGCTATTTTCAAATCTTTGAGATCCCTTTGATAAAAGGATGTGATAGGTAAATTCCTATCATCTGTACTCACAATATAGCCCTCCTCAAAGGACAGAGGAGAAGTGATGTTGAAAACAAGATCATCAGGATTGGATTCTGTATCCTCCGCAGCCAACATATCAGGAGTTAAAGCCGTCATAACAAACTGATCAACTTCCATCATCATCATCGCCACAAAACTCGGTCTGGGGGGAGTGTTTTCTTCACCCTCTTTTATCCGAATCATCACATGGAAAAACTCTTGTTTCAGTAAATTATTTTCTTTGCTCCGTAGCTCCACAACCATTGGGATGTAATCCTTATTAGGGGACTTGTGGGTAGATTTGTGCACATAGTGGATATCTGATTTGAGAAACAGGTCACAATCCATCATTTTCTCCAGTTTGCTCTCATCAACAACTTTACCATATCTAGGAAGCGCACTGCTGGCAGCCAGTGATGTTACCTCACACTGTTCTGAGTTTTTATCATAGGTGAATTCTAAAACCTTTCTGCTGATTGGATTACTAGTCCCACGCAGTTTATCAACAATAAGAGGCATATTCTTAGTAACAATCTCCAATTGTGTGAAAACAACCTCCACCTCTAGCATAAAGGGGATGATAATAGTTTCAGTCTGAGTATCATACCTGAGTTGCAGCTTCACCCTGTCACTCCCAGGGCTCCTAGAACCGAAATGAGAGTATCTCACATCGTTAGGACCAAATTCACACGGGAACTTTTTAGGAGACACGTGTCCCGGTCTCTGAGACAGCGGATCATTATCCAGAACGGTAATACTGCACCTGTCTCCAGGCTGAACTTCAATGACCAAGTCGTTGATCGGATCGATGTAAACAGATCTCCCGAAAGGCACGTGTATGCCGTTGTTTGCCACCAGTATCGCGTCCTCGGAGAGTTCTGGCGTGTAAGCGTACGACAATCCGTGCGTTTCAACTCCTCGCGCTGAACTACCTGTCAATGAGAGCAAGAGAATGAGAAATCTATGAAGTTCCATGCTGAACGCGCAGTGTACACAGCCACAGGAGGTTCTTGGGCAAATGAAATATCCAAATAGAGCTCGATGGGGTTTTCCGCTCTTATGCTTTACATCCAAGAGAGGAGAGGAGACAAATACAGAAAGTTGAGAAATCCCACACACGCGCCAGGATGCTCGCGCGGCATTCCCACAGTCTCCGCGCGAGCTCAGTTTTAACTTGTGCATGGATGGCAGCAGGAGGACACGCCCACAGCCTCATTCTATTGGACGGAGACTGCATTCCCACGTTCGCAGGTGATCTTCTCAGAGGATTTGACTGTCTTTAGTTGTGCTGTAGCCTACATATCATAGGCGCGTCTAGGTACAGTTGTAACTCTCTACATTTCTTACATTAGGAACATTTATAGAACGTTTTTTTTTTTGTATGTTCTCATTAAAGGTATCTTTTCATTTTATTAAACAAAAAACAATTTAAGTTGTAAAAGCCTCTTTCCCCCTTGGATATCCAGTATTTATTTATTCTTATTTAATTTTTTTTTATGCCGTTTATAGTTATAATGCATTTGAATTTATACTTGTATCGATTCCTATATTACATTAACGTATTGCTATTTTGAAACATCAAAATAACTGCTTACATTAATGCTTCGATTCAGGGAATGCAAGAAGTGATAATACTGTATGTGACTCTTGAATTCAATGTAAGTTGTGAAATGTGAATAACATTTACCATAGGTGACATAAAGATGATGAGTTAATGCAAGAGTTTTTATTCTGAGACTCTTGACCTGCCTCAGGGACCCTTTTTAATATTTTATTTAGAAATTAGGCTTATTTTAGCTATGAGGTCAGGGCAAATGTATGACTGAATTGAAGTATTGAATATTTAAAATTTGAAATGAACATTATCTCATTAAAGTGCCTATATTAAAGTATTAAAGACTGTTCTTGACTTCTACTGATGAATATATTTTAGTAAAAAGGATGTAACCCATTATAAATAGTGTAGCTACAACTTTTGCTTTAATGTCTATCATTCCTGACAGTTAAAAGTATCATATGAGGATGAAAACTATATTGCAATATTAATTGTATAATATATATTCTATAAAAATCAGTGATGTGAGATAGTGTCCCTCTGGAGGCAATAAATTTGACTTTTTGTACTAAATGTATTTATTTGAAATAATTTTAAATTATAATCAGGTCCCTTTTTACTGTATTAGATGTATTAACTACTGTATTAACTAATGCTATTAAATGATTACTGTCAGGGTATTTTTTTTCTTATATCAAAAGATGGTAAAATTGTATTATGTGTAGTCTCTAAGAAAAGAAGAAAAATGTTAAAATAAATTAATTTTGCAATTTGCAACTGTTTGAGATGTTCTGGGGAAGACTCTTTGGACAATGGTTTCTTCTTAGTTAAAGAAAAATGCTGAAGGGAGAGGAAAGGCAAGAGTCTTCAGAAGTTCGTTGGGACACATGTGTTTTATAATTACAATATGAAAGACTACAGTCAGGGTTTTCACGTGTGCTCTCTGAGAAAGACTGTTTCCCACAAACCTTTAAACCTATAATCAATCATCTGTTCAGTCACCATAAAAACTCCTGATGGCCTCGACTGAGTTAGAGTCTTGGTATTTTCTCTCCCTATCTCAGTTTTTCAATTTAATTTTTTGTCTCAATGTAGCCCTGGGAAAATACGGCCACTTTATTGGTTGAAGGTAGACAGAATCAATCAAACCTCTAATCTTTGTGATCAAGAATATAACAAACTTTGTCCAAAGGGAACAGAAGTACTTTGAAAAGTCTGCAGTGCTGCAAAAAAAATGGGGCACTTAAAAACAAAGAAAAGAAGTGCCAGTGTTTAAAGTGATGTTTGAATGATAAGCATATTTAGGTATTAAAACTAATGCAATCGTGCTTTGAGCTGACAGCGCACACAATGAGTGACAAAAACATTTATTTGATATCTTAGAAGGTTTTCACAAGTGCATTTATTTTTATACAGACATGACATCATATGCATTTGAAAAAAAGGCAGCCCACTCATATTAAAGTTCAGAGCTGTTAAACGTCCGTTCTCAGGTTTCTTCTGTTGTCCTGTGGTGAGAGTCTGTCACATGGCATAACTGCAGACTGAGAAAAGTTCAGAATTACAATGGAAAATAGTACATTTGCCCACTTGTCAGCACTCTCATTGAATGAGTCATGAATCAAACCAATTTAAAACCAGACATTGGATTTCTGATTAAGAATTATTTCAAAATCTGCTCTTTCTTTGCAATTTCTTTCAAAGTAAATGCGTGGCATTAACCTTGTGATCTTCTTGTGCAGGTGTTCACATTCTCTCATTTACAAATTATGCTGGATGACATGATCATCAGCTTCTTCACAAATTTGTGGAGTTTATTCATCTATCTTTATCTCTTGAATACAGATAAGATTATTAAAGACACAGATTAGCCACAATGCTCCTGGTATCCAAAAGAAAAGATATGAGGAACACTCTCTTGGTACTAGGCCTATAATGACAAAATATTTTCTAGGTTTTGTCCCCCCGATGGATCTGGAAGAAGCTGCACCACAGTTAAAAATATCTTGTTGAAGTTAAAGGTGCATCTTTCCGCTCTACAATCTAGCAAAACATCATCTAGAGAATTTGTGTGAGAGAACATTACAATGTATTTTCCAAAAGGTCGCTTGTTCCTCTTGAGTACTGTTGCCATTTCTGTCACAGATGTTTGAAGGGAAAGGAAATATTCTCAAGCCGTTACTCGTTGTCTAAATGTTAATTTAACATTACGTGTTTTTCTGCTAAAGACATGAGGATGATGGGGAAGATGTTACTCACCTTTAGAGCTTTAGCTTTAAATTAGAACTTTGTTTGGGTCTAAATGACAATTATTGAAACAACTGTCCTGCTGATGGCGCTGGGCTCAAATCAGATGAGAAATGTGTTTGCTCCGAGGAATAACAGCTGCCATTCTAACAAAATTCTCTTTCCAACTGCTATAAATTGGCAGCATCCAACAATAGAAAATAAAGAAACAATATTATATAATTAAAATGATATAAACAGGCCTGTAAATGTGAATTTTGCCACATATGAAACAGCATGCATTGGTAAATCATAATTCTGACATAAAATTGAAAGTGCGAGATAAAAAGCTGTTATTATGGAACTGAAAAGGCACAATTATTAGACAAGTATTAATCATGAGATAAAAAGTCTAAATTATGTCATATTACATAATTCAAAATTACACTTATGAGATGCTAGATTAGGCTATAATTATCATATTTAGTTTCAAACACAGAAGACCATTTCTGCCACATGAAAAAAAGACAAAAAAAATGCTTTGGTAAATCATAATTTTTACATAAAAGTCATAATTATGAGATAACACATCATAGTTATGACATTAAACATCATAATTATAACATAAGTTGAAATTACAAGTCACATACATAACATTCTAGGTCATAATTAGCATATCCAGCATCATACATGCATTTTATGGAAGACCATTTTTTCCACATGTGAAAAAAAGGGGGGAGGGGGGAAGGATCATGCTTAAAAGACTTAATTATGACATAAAAGCCTAAATTATGAGATAAAAGTAATAATTATTAGATAAAAAGATTAAATTATGAGATAAAAAGGTCACTGTTGGTTTATAAAGGCCTATGTTCTACATTCTCAATTCTACATAAGCCTTTATATGATTGGCTGCTTCTTACACCTTGTCTATAATGGAAAATGTAAAAAAAAAAAAAAAAAAAAAATTATATATATATATATAAAACAGCATAATTTCACATATTTTTATTACTGATNAAAAAAAAAAAAAAAAAAAAAAAAAAAAAAATTTATATATAAAAGCATAATTTCACATATTTTTATTACTGATTTTTTGTTTACATTTTCTTTAAATCACTTTTATTGCTGAAAAAAAAAAAACAATTTAATTAAATCGAACACATGGCGAAACTATAGAAGTTGCTTAAGAGAGTTCGCATTTTTGGGAGGAAATATATGCAGATATTCCATACAAAGCACTGACATTTTAGGCTAATTCTCTGTATTAGTGCTGCTGGCAGGAGATGGGGGGAGAGGAGTAATTAGTATAATTAATAAATTGTTACCCTTTTTGTAAATGTCACACTCCGTGGTAAATATTTACATATCTTTCTCAGACATTCCAGAACAACCCTCATTAGTGCCTCATTTGCACTTTACTCTCTATATTGTACTCTGCAAATAAATGTGCACGAGCGCTTGTTAACTGACTGATATCATTATTTCAACGACCGCTGTCGAAGTTCAAGGACAAACTACCAACCCAAGCCCTTTTCAAGGAAGTTTCATATTTAATATACAGTCAAAAGCACGTATGAGTCAGCGAGGAGTAATACAGTCTACATGTTAGCAGCAAGCGGTGTGTCACCTGCTGTTATTACCGAGGCTAATTTTCAAAACTAACCCGCAGGAGAGAGAAAACTCTCATACTCCGGCTTGTTTGAGAGATTAATTGAGTGTTACATAAAGGGTTCTGATTGTAGGGGTTGAGAAGTACAGACCTCATCAGCTCAATGGCAGCCAGTTATAATTAGCCATCATTACAGCTTCATGGCAAATGTCCAAATCCTCGTGTAATAAAATGGATGATCCAGAAGAGGGCACTGTTGTATTATTGTCCAGCCTTCACTAATGATCCAAAGAATTGTAATGTTTCAGCTGATTACAGTATTGATCCAAAAAATAGCAGACTTTCAGGGGATATTACAGTGTCAGGTTGAGCAAGCTTAAACAAGTGTGGAGAAAAATCAAGGAAGGTGAAGGACTGAAACGAATGTTTGTCTTGTATGTTCAGACCCTGTCGGTGAAAGGTCACTTGGATTTCCATTAGAAGCAGGTTATCTAAAATTAGATCTAATGTAGACCCTGTGGAGGGTGGATGGATAGATGCGCTGGTATCAGGAGAGGCCACAGGCGAAGATCTGCTCAACCAGAAAGGACCGTGCTACATCAGAGGGCTAATAGTTTCTAATATCACTTTCTGAGAGAATGAAATACAGTTTCACTGAATCTGACTGTGGTGATTGAGAGAGAATCCAGCCTCCAGCAAAGATTGGGTAAAACTTCCTGAAATGACGCCGAGTGAGAAGGTCAGACCTGCAAATTTAAAGTCATGATGGAGGAGAAAAGACAATTATAATGGACTGCAGTAGAGTTTATTATATTCCTTGGGTTATCTCAAACACTAACATGTAAGATAAGAAGGAAAATGTTAATGATTTATCTAAAATTATGCATGTAATTTGATCTTAACTTCCAAGTCAAACAAATATAAACAGAGTCTGTCTAAACAAACAACATCCACAAATGTTTCATTTTCTTACTTTATTAAATAAATCATATAAACACTCTGTAGGCAGGTTGGAAAAAGTAAGTGAACCCTGGATTTAATAAACTATTTACCCTGGCAGCGATAACCTCCATCAAGTATTTCTTGTAGTTATTTGGTATAGTTTTGTAATTATAAAAAGGCATACTATGATAATCATTTCAATATTTATAGTGTAATTTTTTTTCTAAAATATGAGTGCCCTGCAGTTGTTTTGCCATTTCCACAACATGAAACTATTTATTTTTATATATTTATTTGTTTGTTTGTTTACTGTAAGTAAAAAAATCATTTTACTAAATATATCACATCAATATATTCATAGCGTGAACATGATAAATATGCATTTTTCAAAAATTACGGCTATGGCCATTTAAACAACACATAACATTTAGCTTTACATTTTTTATTTTATTTTATTTTAATTTTTTGTTGGTGTTTAAAAGTAAAAAAAGAGTAAAAATAAATAAATATATGACAAAGAAAAAAAAAGAAAATTCAAGGTAGAAATCACTACATAATATCAAAAAAGAAAAAAAAATGCATCATTTCCAATCAAGCTTTTATTGCAAATTTTTTTTATTGCTAATAATCATAATACATGATTTGAAGTTACATATTTTAATTTTAGGAAGAAAAAAAAAGATCCCATAATTCATAGGTATGTCATATGCAACATAAGTGGCTTTAATAATTCTTATTAAAAAGTTAATCGGACATGGAAAAAGTGCTGTTTAATTTTCAAACACTCCAAACAATGCCATTCTGAAAATCGCCTGCAACAAGCCTCTATCAGATTTATTACGAGCCCTTTTGACTTTCTAATCAAAGATCACACACAATATTAACAACAGCTAAAGACTCAAATGAATTCCTGGCTCTGAGCACCGAGAGGATCAAACCGAGCAAACACGCTCGCAAATCACTTCACGAGCCATAATCGAATCTATCTGTACATAGACAAAGTACTTCAGCTGGACTGCAGTTTGATCTGTGGTTTCCAAAATGCTTTTATGGACAGTAATACATCAGCGGCGGTGGAGTGAGATGGTCATTAATGAGGCTGACAAAAGCAGTGGGCAAACTGACCGCTCTAATCTGGCTCTCTGGAGAGCTCTGCTGCTGCTTTCTACAGCCAACTTTCAACCTCTGTGCAGCCACTAAAGAAAATAGGCTGTTATAATTGGTGCCGCCACATCATACTTTTCCTGTCCAAAGTAATGGGAAGAAAGCAAGGAAGGAGGAGTGGCGTGAGAAAGAGAGAGAGAGAGGGGGATGGAGGTTAATAACAGGCCGCATGCTGTAGATGGAGGGCCTAATCAATGCTGTGGGTGACATAATGCTGCTTTCATAAGTGTTCGCCTGCTGTTTGTATGCTTGCACCAATCTGGTTCTTCAAATGTGAGATATCAAATAACACTTTTATGAAGGGATGATTAGGTTGAAATGCTTGTAACATTTGGTAAACAATAGTGAATCGAAATTTACACTGGATTAGATGAGTTCTGAGGATTTTAGCTTAATGCTGTCTCATTATTCGAGATGCATTTGTATCAGATTCCAGCTTAATCGTGTTTGTTGATTGAATTATCATAAATTGCATTTATGAAACCTTGTTTGGATGTTTTGTTCTGATGAGGGTGTACCAAAGCTAACAAAATATGTTCTAAGAATGTCTGGCTAACGTTTCCATTAATTTATGAAAATGTTTTTAATGAATGTTCACTAAAGTGTTAAGGTTTATTAATCAAATCACCTATTATATGATTAAAACTGTTAATCTAAACAAATAAACTTAAGCAGTTTTATTACTTATAGTAGTGTGAAAATGGTTTACATAAACTTAAAAAAAAAAAAAAGTACAAAATACATTCCATGAACAATGTATAAATAAAGTTTTTCTAAGGTTTTTTGAGTGTTATTTTAATCTAAACAAATAAACATAAATAATATTATAGCGTGAAAATGATGTACATAAAAACATAAAAACACCATTATCCAATGTCCAACTAAAACATCTCATAAAACAACAT